>MU832633.1:0-69796 GCA_029204225.1 Diphasiastrum complanatum | reverse complement strand
ACAACGATGCAAGTTGGGCTAGCTGTAAGGATGAACAAGTCAACGTAACTGGTGGATGCTCAATACTAAGTGAAGTTGCACTAGCTGGACCTGCAAGAAGCAGACACTGGAAGCTCATTTCTTTATGTGAAGCTGAATATGTAGCAGCTTCAAAGGTAGCAAACGAGGTAATATGGTTAAAGATGATGATTGAAGGGATTGGCATAACCACATCCAGAACCCTGCATCATGAAACCTTGGATTCATAGAGTGTCATTTCAATTGAAAACCAAGCATATACCTCTAAAGTATCATTACATTCAAGATTTGATCTCAAAAGGAGAACTTTGTATTAAATTGATAAGATCCAAAGACATGATTGTAGACCTCCTAACCAAACTTTCTTGACAAGCCGCTATTTACAAAACACAGAATTCAATCGAATCGGATGAATAAAAAAATTTGTATCCCTCAAGAGGGAGTGCTGGAAATGGTGAACTCAAACCAACCTTTTTGGCACATCCCAAACAAACCGATAGTTTGAGTAGGTACCGAACTATCGAATGTCTACAAGCACTAAGATGAGCTATGGACAAGTGAACTGTCAAGCTGCGAAATGTCGAGTGACTCAAACTATTGAATTCAAAATCGACATTAATATAAAGGTGGGGTTGATGTTGTAAAGCTACCTTTACAAGCTTTACTTCCAGCGCCATTGGCGCCAGCATTGTCCCTCAGCGCCAGTAGCGCAACTGCTGCTTCTGGCGCCACCGGCGCAGGCACTGCTCCGTGCCACTGTGACCAGAATCCAGCCGGTGCCAAGTTTCTATTGCTGAAAAACTTTGATCGGTTCTAGCGAGTCCAGAGAGCTCGGATCGATGTGCAATCACCTCACACGATCTAGGCCATGATTACAAGAAGCCTGGGGATCAATAAAATTCTAGAGAGAGAATATGACTTTCTAGAGAGAGAAAAAACGTGCTTTACCAGCTTGGCATAGCACTTGGTATGAGGGGAGGTAGCGAATCCCACCAAAACTATAGGGGAATGTAGGTTGCGACTCAGGGCGAGCTCCAAACCAAGTCTCAGCTATCCCTTGCTGGAATGTTGTCCTGGCCGCCCGCCTTGGCATGCCAGCGCCCCGGAGACTAGGGTCGGTCACACACTTGAAATGTAACTTCTTAGATTTGTTAATAAAGTTGGATTTTCCTCAAACTGACTCTGATTACCTTCTGGGTTTCAGTGTTCGATAAAAGCGCCAGTTGTAAGGCCGCTTCAAACTTTTTGATATGGCACTTAGCTGAGGGTCGTATCCCGGGATGCCAAGTGGTATGTCGTCGGAACCATTCGGTCCAGGACACAGCGGTATGCTATCGAGACCATTCGGTTCAGGAACTGGTTGTCTCCATATTTGTTGCGGAAAGCAGGGAATTAGTAAACATTTGGTGCCGTTGCCACTTGCACCACTCACATTTTTAGACGATCCATGCTGCAAACGCTACCCTTGATTAGATCCATACAAGAAACGTGAAACATTTCAAGATCTGTTCACAGCTTACAAACACCCACCACACAACCTGCCATACCTCCTCAGATCCTCCTGCATCCTCATTCACCCAACCCACAAGTGCTTATGCACCTACTTCGCACCTTCCTTCACCATCTCGGCCGAGTCTCTTGGCTCAGCGTTTTGACCAAGTCCCCTTGGCTCAGCATTCGACCGAGTCTCCTTCGCTTAGCGTTCACTGAATCCTTGGCTCAGCTTTCGACTGAGTCTCATTGGCTTAGCGTTCAACCAAGTCCTTGGCTCAGTGTTTTGACCGAGTCCTTGGCTCAACGTCTCGACCGAGTCTCCTTGGCTCAACGTTTGACCGAGTCCTTGGCTCAGTGTTCGACCGCAAGTCTCGATCGGACCGGATCCACTCCCACACATAATTTCGCCTGAGATTTCTGATTTCCATTTCAACTGAATCACCATCTTGACCGAGCTTAGAGCTCAAAAACAAAAAAAAAAAGATGCATCAAGACCACAAAAAAAACCAAAAACAAAACTTATACCAATAGAAAGCCCTTCGGATACTGAGTCTCCCCTTGACTTATCTACTAGCCAAAAAAAAAAAAATCCTAAAAAAATCAAAAAACAAACAAACACCAAAAACTCATACAAAACACAAAAATACACGACAGTACACAATGGAACACCATCCTGATCCCGATACCACAGCAGATTATCAGCCCGAGATGACTTTTAAAATTTCAAGTTATGTACAAAAATTTGTTAAAGTACTAAATTATTTACCAAAAACAGCTAAGTACCAAAAAGTACTAAATTAAGAACCAAATTGACCTCACCAACGATCTGCACTGGACCAATGATGGCTACCTTTTGGAAGCCATCACACGAGCCTTCCATCCACGCAGCTACCCAGCTATTGAATAATTTCCTGATGGTTGGCAACCTCAGGAAAGACCGCATCACATCTCAAATCCTTCACATGATAGTGGAATCCCACACTAAGTTGGCCAAAGCCCTCTTGAACCATATAATTGGTTCAAGACTATTTTTGGTGAGCTCAAACAAGCTATTAAGGCCAATACTAAGTAGCAGTTCGCTGCTGGCACCTTTTATTGTCCCTTTTTAGCCACTTTTCACTTAGAAAACAGAATCCATGGCTTCCACCTGGATTCTGTGCCTTCGGTCTACGAAGAAGCACCGGCAGAATCATCCCATCAGGCCTCAAGCTCTCATAGTCATCGTCGTCCACACAGCGAGCTCATAATTACTGACTTGCCTTCCGCGTCACGACGTCACACTAGGCATACCTCGTCAGCTGCGCTTCCACCCCCTGCTGTTGTTCGCACTGAACTTCCCATCCCCCCTAGCCTTTGATGCTTCCCTCGCCTTTGCTCCCATAGAAGGACAGTCTGTGACCATTGGGCCTACCATTCCCATCACAGCTGCCCAGGCCGCCTCACCCCCGCACACCGAAGCCACCTCACCCAACACACAATTTTTTATGGATATGTTCGATGATTCCGACCCCCTTGGGACCACCGAAATTTTTTAAATGCAACCAGAGCTCAGTGCCCTTTGAAACCCCAGTCCCTTGGAAGAGGATTCCGACATATCCATGAATCTACTGTTGGTGTTGAAGATGTCAGCCAACAACCTCACACACAAGGTAGCCCAGCCACACTTCGGGTCGACACAACTGTAAAATCACCAAAATAGTTCGATGCCATAGTGCCTGAAGGATTTGAAGAGGAGGATATTTTTGAAGAAGGAAAGAGACTGTGGCACCTATTCCACGCCAACCCAAAGACAATACTATCAGGTCCTTGTTGCTGCCCCCCGCCACCACGACCATCAATTCTGGTGATGCTCTAGGGTTGGGTTCAAGCCTTGGACAAGTGATCCGGTCTATGCTGGATAAGAAGAAGGAAATGGAGTAGAGAATCTTTGATCTGGGGTCTGAAAACACTTTGATCAGCTAGAAAATTGCAGCTGGATCGAGAGTTGAAGATAGCCAAACAACATGAAGATAAGACTGAAAGAGAAAAGAAGGTTGGCCCTACAACAAGCTGATCGCTTGGAAAATTACATCAGCTCCCTGCAAAACGCCCTGACAACTGCACAGGATCAGGTAGATCAGACTGTGCAAGATGCCAAGCAATAGTGCAGCTACTGAAGGGGCAATTACAAATGGCTGAACAAGATCGCACACGGCTTCAAGGTGAATTGGATGTGACCACCCTTGAGCATCATGCCTATTTGCAAACACAAATACCCCGATCATCCGGTCACACCGACAAAGATTGCGTATTTATTTCAAAAAAGGGAGACATACAAAGTGGCCCTTCAGGGATTCCAAGGCCGCTTTGATAGGTTCAAAGGAGCAGCTTCAACTGAGTTGGCCAAGGCAAAAGGAGACCATCACCACCTATGAAAAAGCAACCGTTCAAGTGTTGAATCCGGATCACAAATCCCCAACCCGATCATGCAGCAATTCTTCTCCCTGCGCCAAGAAACTGTACCAATGGATATAGGGATTGATTCGAGCATGGACCAGGGGAGGAGCTCAGATATAGCAGATCAACCGCCAACCATACCGCAGTACAAGCGGGGTCCATCATCATCAGGGACAAGACCTCTATTCAGAAGGCCCATCAGCGTCGAGGACCAGATCCAGACCTTCTTAAAGCAACATCTGCATGAGTCCTCACGTGGTGGATGGGTTATGAAATTTAAGACCTCCGAGATCGAGGCCGGCAAAGAGTTGGACAAAATACCTGCACTGGGAGAGCAGCCGGCATGGAGAATCACGGTTTTTGAGAAAACTCTGGAATCAATTAGGAGTTACATCGCCAACCCTCGCCAGTTGCAGGTAGGTCCCCTATTATGTGCCAATGCTGCAAAGAAATAAATGGAAAGATTTGGGACTGGCTATGGACAAAATCACCATCCATACGCCCAATTGGCCAATCATCCATCAGCCTTACAGCTGGACCATTTCAATGGACTTCCACCATGCTTTACAAGCATATTAGAGAGAGTGTGTCCACTCTCCAGATCCAACGGTGCGACAATCGGCAATGTTTGCTAAAGATCTAACTCTGTTGACGTCAGTGGCAACCAAATGGGACGATTGTCTCCCTCCTCTGGCATTCGATCCAAATAAGCCGATGGCCTCAGAGCAAATCAAAGATCATTGTCAGTTGCTCGTCTCTACTTTCGTGCGGCTATGATGGGAGGCTCTTGGGAATCCCGCTTCAACTCATAGACAACCTCCAAGTGGATTGCCGGAGCCCAATTTGGATTTTAATATTGCACGCCTCGACTTTATGGAGAAGGTGCAGTATCATTTAATCAAGATTTGGCGCGAAGCCAATAAAAGTCCCCAATAACTACATATTGCAAGTGTCGTGGGACCGCCACCAGTTTTGGTGGGGGATACTGTTGGAGGGTTTGCAAATCCCAAGGCAACCCTAACCCTAGTTAATAAGTGAGAGGGATTTGGCACTCTGCGTGTGTAAGTCCAATCCAATGATTACACAATGTCGTAGGGCCTAAATGTCAAGTTAGTGAATAAAGTTGGGTTTCCCTCTAATTTTGATGGTTCCCACACTTTTTTAAATTTGAATAAAAAGAGAGGCAAGATTGGACCAATAGGATTCAGAGGCCAGGGTCCTCCTCTCTACTAGAAAAAAGGACCAACTCGAGTTGCTCTTAATGTTCATTTCCTCATTTCAATGAAGCAAATTGGTTCTCTTTAGAAATGGATTGATGAATGTCCTTGCTCTTCCTCTCTTTTCCTCCATTTCTCATGCTTTCTTTGGATTTTGCTAATTGTTGGATTTGATCATTATTGGGATTGCTATTTATGAGAGAGAAAGGGAGAGAAAGAAAGATTAAGTTTTTATCATTGTTGTGGATTTAGGGTTAATGGAAGTAGGGCTAATGGATGTAGTGTTAATGCTTAGTGTTAATGGATGTTAGTGTTAGATCCTCCATTCATGTTGAAATCTGAACTATACTATCGCTCTCATGGGAACAAACCTACGCGTGACAACTAACTTCATCTCCTTGATGCTAGATTGATTAGATCTTGGGTTGAGGATAGGCAAGGAAAGAAGCCCACTACAGTTTGTTCAATGACTTTGATGGTCAAGAACAAGATCAAGAGGTTGGTCTCAAAGGGCTTCAACAATACAAAAGGAAAGGTGGCAATTTGGAGCTAGTCAAGAGCATCAAAGAAAGGTTATTTGGCAAATATGTTATGGATCTATTTTTTCAGGTGTTTGAAAACTCAAGTAAGGTCAAAGGAGCAGCAAGGAAGTGTTGTTCAAGTTTGCTTTATTTTTTCTATCTCATGTTTGAGCTATTTCATGTGAATGTGTGCAAATTGTCAAGATATGGACAAACTAGCTACATTGTCTTGCAATATCTTATTGTTGGAGTTGTACTAGCACTCTTGGCTAGTTTTGCTTATGGAAATGAAGCTAATGGAGGTTCATTATATCACTCATCTATGATCAAGTTCTCAAGTATTGAGCTACTTGATGCCCAATGTTTGGAGATTGTCAATTTTTGGTGAATTCATGGTCATTTTCTTGTGTCAAGTAGATCTTGAAGATGGACTAGTGCAACCTACTAGGTTTATGAAGCCATGTGGTGCTGGATTTGCATATGAGTGTACTCACTTACTCATGATTTCCAAGGTTTGATGGTTTCTTGTGGCAAGATGGAGATGGAGGCTCATTCATGGAGTTTTATCATGGAGACTTATCAAGAAAGGACAAAGTTGGAGGAGACAAGCAAGCAAATGGTCATCATTCACATTTATGGTTTGGTTGCTGTAAATTTTCAGAGAGTTCACATTCATTTACATGGAAGAATCACTTCATTTACATTCTATCTAGTTCTTCATGTTCTAATTATATCTTGATGTGTAAAATTGATGTAAGAAATAATGAAGCATCCAATTTGGACACGATTCTCTATATCAATTATGGAAACTACTTTAGAACATTAGAAAGGAGATGTATACCTAGGATGGAGATCATTCTAAAGTTGGATCAAAGTAGTATGGTCAAAACTATGCAAAACTAGTTGAAGAGGGAGTGTGAGAGATTTCAACTAGTTTAGTCTAGTTTAGTCATATTTTGGTAAATTGTCAATATGAGGCTAAAACTCATTTTAGACTTGGAGATAAACTTTTTAAAGTTATATTAATTCAAAATACATCCAATAAACACTTGTGTGGGAAATTTGGTAGTCGAGTTTGAGAGAGATTCAAATTTGAACTTTAAGTACATTGAATCTAGACCCAAAAAATAGTAGGGTTGACATTTTGGAGGGAAAGCCAAGTTGGCCAAATAGGGTTTCTCGTGGAGAGACACATCTTCTCTCTTATATCTCTCATTTCATCATTATACATGGTTCTCTTTGGGTTCTATTACTCATTGGTGCACTCTCTTGATGATATCTTGCAATCTTGTGTGTAGAATGATCATTTATTGCTATTTTCGGTTCCACACATATAAAAAATAGTAGGGTACTATGATTGTATGGATAACAAGCATATCTTAGATTTTGGTTCATGTCTTGATCAGTATTTCGTAGATTTTGCATCTCATTTTTGTATGTAGATGCTGATTTTTCTACATTGGCAGGATTGTTGGTTTGCTCCTCATTGTAACCAAAGATCAGGGATATGGATTGGATCTTGAATAATCTGAAATCCTTCACAGAGAGTAGGATTCTGTGCATGACCACATGCAATCCCCATGCAGGTCAACTATAAATAGATCACAGCTCTTCATGCATACCTCTTGCCTATATCATGTTAGAAATCAATGATAAACTTCATTGTTACACTTCTTAGTTACTGTTTACGATGTACTTTATTACTAGCCGTTGGCTAGTCTAGTAGTCTACTCCTAGGTTCTCCCTCTCTATCAGGGTTCAGGGTTTATATGTACATTTTACATTCAGTATGTTGCAGTGTGATAGATTGATAGTGTGTGTTCTTCTTCCGGCTTCTTTGGTGATTGCTTATGGTGAATGCTTGATGTTGCATATCTGATTATTGACATGGTATCAGAGCTACGACAGTCTGCGTGCCTGATCAGTGGATACAACTTGTCACAGGCTCCGCAACGAAGTGAGAAAGTCCTTCACAGGAGGTGTAAGCTTGGAGAGACAAAAAAAAAACGGCTGGAAGAAATTATTCTTGATGTATTTTGCAGGTTTTGGAGCTCACAGTTATAAGTGGGGAACGAAGACACAGTCCCGGAGGCATTGGAAAGGCTAGGGCAACACCAAACTGATTGAAAATCTGTTGAGTGGAAAAAGTTTTACAATTTTTTTTTAGTCATTTGTCAGAGAGTTGTGCCAAGAAATCTCTCATTTGTTTGTTTGGGGTACTACAAATCACACCAGACAGTGTCTAGTACTGCCATTTAGAGCTTTGAGGCTTCATACCTTTCACATTACTGATATCTGTCTGTTTGAATGATCACTCATTTTGAAATCTCTTATATTCTCTCTTTTCATATCCGTACCTATATCGGATCCAAGTGCGCTAGCTGAAAAGAAACCCGAGCAGTCGTACATCCGCGCTCCAGTCCGATATTGTCCGTACCGATATCGGATCCAAGCGCACGAGCTAAAAAAAATTTTGAGTAGTCGTACATCCGCGCTCCAGTCCGATATCACATGCTCCAGTATCGAATCCACGTGCACAAGTTAAGGAGGATCCTGAGCAGCCGTTACTTTCGCGCTCCATTCCGATATCAGGTGTATAACCAGAAAAATATACAGTTTTGTGGTGTGATAAATTACTTGATCTGGACTCATCTGTTCAGTAATGGCAACTCTAAGCGAGAGTGTCCTCAATGAGTCAAGCAAATTGGAAGGAGCCGACAACTATGCAGTTTGGAAATTCAAACTGAAAAACATTTTGATGAAAAAGGAGCTATGGGAGATTGTGACAGGTGAAGAGACAAGGCCAGTGATTGAAGAAGATCAGTGGACATTTGATAAGAGAAAACAGAAAAGCTTAAAATGTCATCAACTTATCAGTTAGAGATGCAATTATTCCCTACATTTCGGATTCAGAAGGACCAAAAGAAGCATGGGATACGTTGAAGGCATTGTTTGAGACCACAAACACATCTCGAATGTTATTCCTGAAGACGGAACTGCACACATTGCAGGATGGATGATGGTGCAACTGTTGCTGATCACCTACTGAAGATCAAAGAGATTCGTGACCAATTAGCAGCAGTTGGAGAGCGAGTACAGGATCGTGAGATCGTGCAGTTGACATTGAATAGTTTGAGTGAGTCACATCAAATGTTTGTGACAAGTATAGCCACACGGAAAAATCTTCCAACCTATGAAGAGTTAGGTGAATTGCTTTTGCAGGAAGAACAACATCAAGAGAACTTGAGTCATCGCAACAAGGGATTGGATCAAGCTCTTGCAGTGAGAGGACGTGTTGGCAAATTTGGTCGTGCAAGACACCAATCAAGAGGTGGAAACTCATATCATGGATCGTTCCAACAATTTCAAGAACAATCCAATGATGGCCCAAATTGAGGCAATTGGAATCAAGGCCGAGGTCAAGGACGCGGCTATTCCAAGCAAAATAAACCTGGAAATTGTAGGTATTGCAATAAACCTGGCCATTGGGAGCGTGAATGCTTCAAGAAGCAGAAGGAGATAGAACAAAGAAAAGACAAATGGCAAGCGGGCAATTATGCTGATCAACATCAATTGATGATGATTATTATGAAGACAATTATGTTGATCAACATCAATACGATGATGATCAATATGAAGATGATACAAGTAAGAGTTCAAACTTGTTCATTACAGCATTAATGACAAGTGATGAAGCTAAGAATACCTGGTACATTGATAGTGGTGCATCGCACATGACTTCAAGGAAAGAGTGGTTTTCAGAACTCAAGGAAACTCACAATGGTGATGAAGTTGGACAAGTCGATGGAAAATTGCTATCTGTTAAACGAATTGGAGTCGGTACCAGTGAAGTTAGCCAGCGGAAGATAAGTGGATAAGTAATGTGCAATATGTACCTGGCTTAGCTAACAATCTATTATCTGTTGGGACGATGGCTGATCAACAACTCAAGGTTGAATTTGACAGTGACAAATGTCTTGTCAAAGACATCAAGAATCACTACAAAGTGATTGCTACAAGAGCTAGAGTCAACAGGAATCGACTCTACAAATTGAATGCGAGATTTTTTGCTCAAGCTATGGTAAGCACGGTTGATAGTCGAAGTGATCTCTGGCATCAACGATTCGGTCATATTAGTGCTCAAAGTTTACAGATTATCAAAAGAGGTAATCTAGTTATAGGATTGCTTTGATATTTCTTTTGAGGGAAAAATTTGTAAAAGTTGCATTTTGGGAAAACAACACAGAGAGAGGTTTCCCAAAGTGGAGCAAGGAGAGCCAGTGGCATCCTAGATCTTGTCCACAGTGATCTATGTGGACCTATGCAGACTAGATCTCTTAAGTGGCTACTATTACTTTATCACCTTCATTGATGATTATAGCAGATGCATTTGGATTTATTTCATAAGCAAGAAATCAGATGCTTTTTGCTAAGTTCAGGGAATTCAAGGCATTAGTTGAAAAGCAACAGGATGTTGCATCAAAACTTTGAGATCTGATGGAGGTGGTGAGTATTTTTCGACAAAATTTATTGATTTCTACAAAGATCAAGGGATCAAGAGGCAGACTACAACACCTTATTCACCACAACAAAATGGAGTTGCAAAACGAAAGAACAGATCTATTGTTGAGATCGCCAGGGCGATGCTCAAAAGGCAAGGGTCTGCCAAATACCTTTTAGGCAGAAAGCTTGTAGCACAGCTACGCACATCCTGAATCGGTGTCCTACAAAATCCGTGGAAGGTAAGACACCTCATGAAGCTGTTACTGGAAAGAAACCTAATATTTCTCATTTGAGAGTATTTGGTTGTGATGCTTATGCTCATATTCTGATGAGAAACGAAGGAAATTGGATGCAAAAGCTATCAAGGGTATTTTCCTTGGATATGATGAGAAGGCCAAGGTGTTGTAAAGTTACCTTTACAAGCTTTACTTTCGACGCCAGCAGCACCCTTGCTGCTCCCCGACGTCACTGGTGTCGGCGCCGCTTCCAGCGCCACTGTGACTAGAATTCCAGCCGGCGCCAAGTTCCTATGTCTGAAAAATTTTGATCGGTCCTAGCGAAGTCCAGAGAGCTCAGATCGATGTGCAATCACCTCACACAATCTAGGCATGATTAAAGGAAGCCTGGGGATCAATAAATTCTAGAGAGAGAAAATGAGTTTCTAGCGAGAGAAAATTCTAGAGAGAGAAAATGTGCTTTACGAGCCTAGGTAGAGTACTTGGTATGAGGGGAGGTGGCGAATCCCACCAATACTATAGGGGAGTGCGGGTTGCGACTCAACGCGAGCTCCAACCAAGTCTCAGCCTCCCTGGCTGGAATGTTGTCTTGGCACTTGCCTTGGCATGCCAGCGCCCCAGAGACTAGGGTCAGTCACTGTAGCGCAGCATCCCAAAGGGAGCCGAGAACCACGACTTAGCTTCCCAGCCTTCAACTCTTGCCATCCAAACCCACTTGACATACAAGCAGCCAACTCGCCAACAACGATCAGACTTAACCAACTTGAAGTTCCGAAAACCAACATTGAGATCCAACCTAGCCCCATGCCAGATCGAGGGTCCCCGATGTGGGTGACTTCCCTCCAAGCAAGCCGCCCAACATACATCAAACTTAACCAACTCGAAGCTTTGTTACAAATGAGTAACATCCATTTCAAGCAAGCGGTCTGACTTACATCAGACTTAACCAACTAAAAGCTTCGTCACGAGCGCTGGAAGCCAACCTGGCGCCACGCCAGACTGGACAACCATAAACAGGTAACGTCCACCCAAGCAAGCCATCCAACTCAGCCGACAGGTTAGAGCCCGTTCCCCAAAAGCTTGACCCATTCACGTTCATTCAAGGAACACTCAGAACCACAAGCCGCGACAGATATGGAAACAACCAGTTCCTGAACCAAATGGTACCGACAGCATACCGCTGGCGCCACGGACCGAATGGTCCCGACGGCATACCGCTGGCGCCACGGACCGAATGGTCCCGACGGCATACCGCTGGCGTCCTGGGATACGACCCTCAGTTATGTGCCAACTTAAAAATTTGGAAGCGGCCTTACAACTGGCTCTTTTACCGAACACTGAAACCCAGAAGGTAATCAGAGTCAGTTTGAGAAAAATCCCACTTTATTGATAAATCTGAGAAGGTTACATTTCAAGTGTGTGACCGACCCTAGTCTCCGGGGCGCTAGCATGCCAAGGCGAGAGCCATGACAACATTCCAGCAAGGGAGGCTGAGACTTGGTTGGAGCTCGCCCTGAGTCGCAACCCGCACTCCCCTATAGTATTGGTGTGATTCGGCACCCTCCCTCATACCAAGCACTCTACCCAAACTGGTAAAGCACATTTTTCTCTCTCTAAGATTTTCTCTTTCTAGAAAGTCATTTTCTCTCTCTAGATTTTATTGATCCCCAGGTTTTCTTTAATCATGCCTAGATCGTGTGAGGTGATTGCACATCGATCTGAGCTCTCTAGACTCCGCTAGAACCGATCAAAGATTTTCAGCCATAGGAACTTGGCGCCGGCTGGATTATGGTCACAGTGGCGCCGGGAGCGGTGCCGGCGCCGTTGGCGCCAGGAGCAGCAGGGGCGCTGCTGGCGCCAGGGACATAGCTGGCGCCGGAAGTAAAGCTTGTAAAGGTAGCTTTACAACATCCACCCCACCTTTATAAAATCTGATGTCCTCATCAGATGTCAGATTAAAGTAAAGGTGTCTCCCAATTAAAATAACTGTACATTTAAGCTAATTGGCACAGTACTCAATTTACTGGCCACTTTTTATTAACATTGAAGCTGACACACTACAAGTCGGAGGCTCCGCTCTTTGTACTGAAAGATTACATAACTTGAAAATATATCTTTGTTTGGGAAAAGCGTAGATTTGATATCGCTTTCGTAAAACCCAAAAACCTTAGTAACTGGTGACAGAGGCCTTTCATTGAAATGTTCGTCCCTGTCGCTTCTGACTTTCAACTTTGGAACTCCTTTGAGCTCCTGATTTGTCCTTGATGCACTTTGTGTTGAGCTCCCTGAGCTCCAGATTTGTTCAGTTCCGCACAGGTATCAGGGCTCCCTGAGCCAAAGGATTTATCGTTTGATTGCCCACTTTATGGTCCACTCCGTGCCTTATTGCTTCTGCACCTTGATTTCTCTCCTTGTCCCAGTCTGATCTTGATACTTTTCCATCTTGGCTCTTTAAGGTAGGCAAAGATTGAGTACTCCGCAATGCACCTCTCACTTAGCTTGAAGTAGCTTTTTGAATCAGCCCAAATGTAACCATTGACCTCGTGGAAAGCCAAAGGGTCACACCAGTTTGATCTGCATCCGAACTATCTCTTCGCGTTTGTTTGAAGCACCATGTCCGTCGCGCAAAACTTGACTTTCACAATTCCATCACTGGTCAGTTGCCTCACAGTCAAAACAAGAAGTGTACATCGAGCTTGGCTTCAAGTAGCTCTCTTTGAATCAGACACATGCACCCAGAGTTTGCACTAGTCCGATCTCAACGCGAACTGTCCCTTATCGTCCGTTCGAAACACCAAGTCTCTCATGCAAGACTCAACTTTCACAGTTCCTTCATTGATCAGCTGCCTTACACGTAACACAAGCCAGCGTACTCATATGTTTCCTCATCATTGCTGGTCCAGAGAAAGCCTATAACAAACTTTCCTTTCCACAACAAAAACTTGTCAACTTATTAGGTCCAAAGTTCGCCAGTCTCCTCGTGTGAGTATGGCTAGGTCACCTTGAATTTGCCCCCATTTTGATCAACTTTCATTCAAAATTTGCCCCAAGAGAAAGATGTGTGTGATAGTTCCCCTCCACTTATAAAATCAGCTGATCGGACTTAGGGTAGAGTTCTTCGGACAAACAAGAAACAAGAACTAATCTACAGCATGTTAGAAGTCCAAGAATCAATAAACTAACTAGTCTTTTGATTCTTGGACATCCCAAGAACATCAAGAACTAGAATATTAGAGAATATGCAAGATTTATGACACATTTCTAGCCTATTTAGTTTACTTGAATGATGCCTCCTACATTAATCCACAAGAAAACATGAAATCTAATCCACAACTAGGAAAACAAGAAAACTAATCCAGCCTAAATCCACAACCACACAATATGAATGGAAGGGCATGATCATAGGGGGATCACTCAAGAAAACCATCATGATCAAGGAGCTTAGTGTAGCATCAAACTCATGGGAAATCTTCTTATTAAGCATGGAGTAGATACAATGCAAAAAGCTCCTCTTCACAAAGAGGGAGTCTCTTAAATAAGCAAGAGAGCTCCTTAGGTGGCATCCTAGTGGAATTTCTACATTTCACAAATTACAAGTGGAATAATGCTCTCCACTAGTGGTCACCATCAAAAGTTGGCTCACTCTACTTTCTTTAAGAGGGGTCTACTTGCATTAATTACATTTGCCTAGAAGTTCCTACATGGTCATTCCATCTTCCGGGATTCACCATGAGGCTTACACAGTTCTTGCATGTCTTTCCTAGCTAGTATTTCTCGGCTCTCATACTCGGCTCTCAGTCTTCATTAGTCTCGTCTTCTCATAGACCTCCTCGGTCTAAGGTGAGAGGTGCTCTTGAGTTGCTTTGTCCGAGTATCTTGGGGATTCATCAGAATCAGCCAACAAGGTCTATACTTAGGATGGAGATCATTCTAAAGTTGAATCAAAGTAGTATGGTTAAAACTATGCCAAAACTAGTTGAAGAGGGAGTGTGAGAAATTTCAACTAGTTTAGCCATATTTTGGTTAATTGTCAATATTAGGCCAATAGCATTTTAGACTTAGAGATAAACTTTATGAAAGTTATTTTAGTCTAGTCCATATCCAAATTCAAAAGAGGTCATGGGTCTGTTATAAATAGATGTACACACATGGGATGAGCATCATTCTCTCTCTCTCTCTCTCTCTCTCTCTCTCTCTCTCTCTCTCTCTCTCTCTCTCTCTCTCTCTCTCTCTCTCTCTCTCTCTCTCTCTCTCTCTCTCTCTCTCTCTCTCACACACACACACACACACACACATACACACACACACACACACACACACACACACACACATTCATGCTTATGTTTTCTTTGGGTTCATATATCCATTTTTGCACTATAGTATTGATATTATGCAATCTTGTGTGTAGAATGCAATTTTATGATCATTGTTGGATCCACACGAGTTTAATACAGTACCTTCTGTTGGAGATTTTGCCTGGTCGTGACGATGGTACAGTTGAGCCGCCTTCCGCCGATCGACGATTGCCAACCCACGAAAATCGTAGGGAGTCTAGGCACCTTATAGTATGGACAAATCCATGTCATTCAGGCCCACCACTATTATTGTACAGACAACAACTTCATTTTATCATATAATTGATGTTTGATCAAGATCTTATCGAGTTACATCACTTTTGTGTAGTTGATGTTAGATTTCTACATTGTCAATGTTGCTAGATGTGTTGACATTCATAACCAAAGATAAGGGGACCTAATTGGATCTCAATGATTCATATTTCTTCACAAGGTCCATGGGAATATGTTCCGATTCATATTTTGGGCTTGTGTTGGTTTTTCGGGAAATGCGACAAATGCGAACTGTGCAAAACCTAGTTCAAATATGCAGACTGTGCAAAACTTAGTTAAAAAATGCAGTAATCCAAAAAATACAAGGAAAAAAAAAACTAACGCTTTGACATGTAGAAACTTAAGGTTTTTTCAACTCCCTCTCAAAGTGGATATTTTTTTTATTCCCAAGCTTGCCCTTTGCCTTTCAAACATTGCCTTGTCTAAAGGCTTTGTGAGAATATCAGCTACCATCTACTTCGTTGAAATGATTTGGTCTTCAGTTGGTTTCATTCAACCAGATCCCTGATCAAGTGATACTTGATAGTACTGTGTTTTGTTCTGGAATAAAACACAGGGTCCTTCGTCAGATGTATAGCAGAGGTGTTGTCCATGTACAACATTAGCGGCTTGTTGGTGCTCTCTCCCAATCCTTCTAGAAACTATTTGAGCCATGTCAGCTCATTAGCCATCTTGGCTGCAGCAACATATTCTGCCTCACAAGAAGATTGGACAGTCATTGTCTACTTCCTTGCTGACCCAAATTATAGTTGCATCTACTGTGATGGTACAACCTCTTGAAATGCTCTTGCAGTCATCTTTCATGGATGCCCATCTTGCATCACAATAGGACTTCACCTGAAATCTTGTATCACGAGAAATACAAAGTCCATAGTCCTTTGTATGTTGCAGGTACTACAAGATCCTTTTGACAATTTTCCAGTGTGTAGGTCCTACATTAATGTTGGCTTAGTCTGAACACTACATAAGCAATGTCTGTCCGTGTATTGTCTGCCAAGTAAATCAAAGAACCAATAAGCCTTCTGTAAGGCTTATTTTGCATTGTTTTCCATTATGCATCGTCTCTGGGACAGTCTTCATTCGTCAGCACTGTGCCAGGAACCATTGGAGTGTTTACTCCCTTGAACTCTGCCATCTGAAAATCATCAATGATTTTTTGAATATATCTTGATTGGTGTAGATACAATCTTCCACCCTCAAGATCTCTGTCAATTTGCAAGCCCAGGTAGCATTTTGCTTCACCTATGTCTGATATTTCATATCTTGTTTCACATGTGCAATCAACGTGTTGCTCTTTGACAAAATCAATGTGTCATCAACGTAGAGACCAATAATGATTACTTCACCATCTATGACTTTCACATAAACTGGAAGCCTAAGGATCTGAGTGCATGATTCTTCTTCCTATACCACTGCCTGACAGACTGTTTCAGTCTATAGATGCTCTTGTGCATTCTATAGGCATAGTCAAGAAATGACTTACAAGAGGACCCTGGTGGCTGGTCCATGTAGACTTCTTCCTTTAGATCTCCATCCTTGAATGTTGTCTTCTCATCTGCAATGTGGATCTTCAGATTGTAGGTTGCTGCATATGCAAACAATATACATATAGATGTATGCTTGACAACAGGAGAAAAGTTCTATGTGTAATCAATGTCATACTTATGTGAGAAGCCTTTCACAACTAGTCTGGCGTTGTATCTTGATACATTGTCGTCTGGTCCATACTTGTACTTGTAGATCCATTTGCATTGACAGATTTTCTGTCTACTGGTACTGGTGTGTGTCATGGAGTTTATTTCATCTTCCATGGCCTTGATCCATTTGTCCTCTTGACTGTCAACAGCTTCTTCATAAGTTTTTAGTTCACCTCCAAATCCACAAAACTCTTCTTGAGTAGAAGTTGAACTGTCTGATATATACCTGACAAGTTGTCTTCTTTCTCTTGCAGATCTCCTTGGAGATTGTGCAGGTTTAGTGACTACTTTGTCTTTGTCCTTTTTGTTGACAACAGAACTATTGTGTGTTGCAGGTGTTCCAGATACAGGCTACATGGCTAGTCATCATCTGAACTGTCACTCAGTTCATTCAGAGTTTGAACATCTTGATTTGGATATCTAGGGTCTGCTCCATCTGTCAGTGTGGGCAGGTCGTAATACTGCTTGTTGAGAATTTCATAGCCATCATTGTCAGCCATCGTTCTTGCTTCGTCAAACTTGATGTCTCTGACAATTTTTACTTCCTTGGTTTGAGGATGTAGAATTTGTAGTATGAAGAATGTACATCATAGCCTATAAAGAATCCTTGTTCCACCTTTTCATCTAGCTTCTTTCTCTTCTTGTCTAGAATGTGTGCATATGCTACACATCCGAAGATACGTACATGAGCCAGATTTGGTTTGTTGCCCCACCACACCTCATGTGGGATAGTGTGAGGAACATATATTTGCATGTCCTGCTATTTTTTTTCTCAGCAACACCATTGTGTTGTGGTGTGTATGTTGTAGTCTTCATGTGAAGGATGTCGCGACTAGTACAGAAATCAACGAATCGGTTGGAGATATATTCTCCACCTCTTCCGGTTCGTATCTACTTGACTTTCTTCTAGGTCCACTTTTCGGCCCAGTTTACAAACTCTGTAAACTTATCAAGTGCAATTGCAAACTTACTAAAATCATCAATGAAAGTGATATAGTATCGTGAGCCTCCCACGGAAATCACATGAAAGGGTTTGCAGATGTCCGAATGTATCAACTCCAGGAGTTTTGTCGTCCTGAAGGAGTCGTTTGTGCAGGGTGTTCATGACATCTTTCCTTTGTTGCATGCATCACAAGACGTCAGACTTGTTGCGTCTTTGATGCTAACACCTGTGAATATGCCATGTTGGCTCGCTTTGTACAATGCCATCGTGTTCATATGACATAGTCTCCTATGCCATAGAACTTTCATAGGCTCATAGATCTGATGAGCTTGTTCTGTGGCAAGGCGTACCTTCAGGTGATATATGTTGCCTTTGTGCTTGCCTTGTGCAATGAGGATGCTGGTGTTGGCATCAACCATGTTGCATGTTTCATCTGTGAATCAGTACATGCAAGCCTGCATCTACTATCCTTGCAACAGATAATAGATTTTTCTATAGTGTAGGCACGTATAGGACATCATCTAGTCTTCTGTCTCTACCATTGGTATTCAGCCATAGCACTCCAGTTCTGCTCACTTCGTGTCGTGGTCCATCTCCTAGAATGATGTATTTGGAGGAATCTATCTCGTTGTCACAAAATGTGACGTAGCACTTGAGTCAAGAACAACATCTTGAACATCGACCTGTGATGTAGCACATACATCAGTACATAGATAAGTGGATGGATTTCGATTGGCTCGTCATCACCCATCTTTGAAGATTTTAGCTCCTCCATGTATGATGAGTTGTTTGAGCTCTCTTTCCTCCTACCTTGTGCCTTCTTGTTTCTTGGATTTTGATAACAATCCATGGCTGCATGACCCTTCTTATGACAATGTGCGCACTCGATCTTTGGATTCAGCCAATATGTATCCACCGTGTGGTCATCACATCTGCATCTAACGCAGTTCTTCTTCTCACCGCCTTGCTGCTTGTTCTGTTCGTTTTCCTTTCCAAAGTGTCTTTGTCTTTGGCTGCATGGACGAATGTCGAACACTTTTTCTTTGGCCTTCGACATCTTTGTTTGGTTTGGTTTGGTTCGGTTCGGCCTTCGAGATTCTTTTGTCCTTCGAGACATCTTCATTTTTTAAATCTCTATGGCATCTTGCAGGAGTTCACCATTTCTGACAGAGACTAACTTCAACTTTTCTACTTTGTAGTCTGAAAAGGATTTCTAAGTATTTACCAACTCGAAGTTTTGCAGGAAACACATTAACAGAAGATTGCAAACTACTTTAGAAGTCCAATACTCATCTTAATGTAGACCTCGAAAAACTTAATTTTTATATCTAACATATTATTAGATCTGATGTTATTATTTTTAACCAATGCTTTTGTGAAGATCGCTCTTACCATGAATTCCTTATTTGTAAGAAACCAGGGTTATTTTCTTGATCAACACTTTTTTTCTCACATACACTACAGTATTTGAGAACATTTATAACCCTAATATCGAGGCTTTCTGAAGTAATTTTTTTTAAAAAAAACATGTTTTTACAATGATATGAGCAAGAATCTCACATGATGAAAATTAATAAGCATAGATCAAAGGAATAGGTCTCCAAGAACATGAAATTTCAATAAGAAATCACTCACAAGACTCAATCTCTCAAAAGTATTGTTCACTCAACCATGTCTTATCCATTGGGTAATGGAGTCACTCCCTGCCCCGTTGAACTGTTTTTTGTTCCCAGTTTTTCCTCTCTTAACCCCCAGATTTTATGCTCCTAATCAAACACGTATGCCCATATGAGATTTTAGCAAATGCCCAATGCAGTTCATAATTTATGTATAAGTGCAAGAAAACTTGAGACTTGCAGCAAATGCTCAATTTTTCGTGTCTAGCTATGATGCATAATAGTGAGATGGGTGTTTACAATGCATTCTTGCACGTTTCCATCCTTCAGTTCTTCAACTCCCCGTTGTAATTGGGGTCTAATTCAACTACATCCACTAGGGCTAGATCGGTCCCCTCCAAGAACTGAAAATAGAACATTTCATTTAGGGTTTTGCATTCCTTGGAGGTCCTCTCACGTATCCATAGGTAGAGTACTAGGTTAGCCCCTAACTCCAATGGCTCATTTGGGGTGTATCACCATTTGTTAAGGTGGATCTTGGTGGGTTTCGTCTTAGGGCCCCAAGGTTGTAGTAACCACTTCTGTAGGCAGTAGGCATCCAATCTAATAACGTCATCTATATGGTGCGCAACAACAACTGAGAACTTATATAAACTCTCACATGCATTCTTGTAGTTCTCAAAACTACCTAGAAGGAGTGTTCATGTGAATATGAGGTGTAAACTCATGGATGGCCTCAACTCAAGAGGCTGCTCATCAAGGGGAAGCTCCATAGGTGGTAGAAACAAATTGTAGGCATCGAAGTTCCTATAGAACAGATTGTCTGACAGAATCTCTTTTTGGTGCATAGGGTAAGCAAGTAGAGGGTTAACGAAACTCTGAGGTTTGGCCAGTCTGCTTGCAGCCTCTTGCTTACTTATAGTAGATATTACTTAAGTTGTTTTCTCAGTTATTGATTGTTGTTTAAAACATTATCTACTGTTCCTAGATTAATATCACATCTATAGTGTCAGTCTGTAGTTCGGAAGATGATTGATCATAGAATGAAGCAGTAGCTACAACTACATAGATCGACTCTATCTGAGCTTCCGCATCGGGATCACATGAGACTTCTCGTCAGTTGTATCAGAGTGAATCACCCATTCAATCTAAGATATGCATAATTCTTGAGGCAGATGAGTCAAACTTCTTGGCTTGGAAAGTGAAGACTTCCCTCATCTTGAGAGGAGAAGCTCTATGGCCTTGGGTGGACGGCACCGAAGAGATGCCTGCCAGCATAGGCAATAAACTTCACAAGTGGAAGGAGAAGAATGACAAAGCAATAGTTGTCATATTCTCTTCCATCAAAGACAAAATCACCCTTTACCTCACATCTATCTCTAACGCAAGAGAGATGTGGGATGCACTCATCGCCATATAATAGACCAAGTCACGTAATCTGATCATGCATTTGGAAGATCGGCTTACCTATCTACGATGGGATGGCAAAAATCTCACAAGCTTCATCAAGAAGATGAAGAACATGTTCCTATCTTTACACAATGTTGGAGCAGAGCACACAGTCTCACAAGAGAAGCAACTCACATACCTTCTACGCTCACTACCAAGATCGTTCTAGATGTCCCAGACTTTACTGGCCAAAGATCCTGGCATGACTTTCAAAAAGGTTACCATTGACATCAAAGAAGAAGTGGAGGCTTGAGAGCACTATGACGATAAAGATGAGTCAGATCAAGCTCTCTACAACAACATAGATCAGTCGAAGAAGAAACCTCAGCCTAAGAGGGAGTCAATCCAAAGACAAGATCAGAGTCAGCAGAAAGAGGGAAATCAAGATGGAAGATGGAAAGCTGACCATTGGCAGTTCGATGAGCGTGGAGTCTATCACACTCAGCCACCAGAAACGATGTTAATACAGGGTAACTAGCTAATTGATTAGCGTAAATTGTCTTGTAAACTCCATGTAATGGATATATACACAAGATAGATAACACAATATGGCTACAACAATCCAGACAAGAATAGCAATCAATCTTGATGGCACAAACTATAGAATATGGAAGTTCAAAATCAAAATGCTTCTGAAGGGTGAAGGCATCTGGTCAGTGACCGAACTCACAAAAGAGCAACCTCCAGAGAGAGACCCGAGGAGAGCCGAATGGATCAAAAAGGATGAGCGCGCTATGGTAGTCATCCTTTTGTCCATAAATGAAGAAATACTCATGCAGATTGAAGACTATGAGGGCAATCATGAAGTGTGGAAAAGACTAAAACAGAAGTACGAAGTGAGGACTATTGCTTCGGTAATGCACCTTCACAATCAGTTGCAATCTATACGATGGGATGACAACTAGTTGGATCAGCATGTTGAGAAGATCAGAACGATCTTCGCTCAACTAGTCAGATCAGCATGTTGAGAAGATCATAACGATCTTCGCTCAACTCGCTGCATCTGGACAAGAGCACCAGGTCCCAGCACCACATCAGCTGATGTACTTCATGAAATATTTACCTGTGTCCTATCACCCGCTAAGAATGCTCATTCTGAGCTTACCAAGCATGACGTTTGAGTGAGCTGTCAGTCTTGTCGCTGATGAGAGACTGATGAGAGATGAGGGAGAAGGAAGCAGTGATCAGGAGAAGTCTCTTTTCACAAAAGGAAAGAAGAAGAACAAGAACAAGCCTAGATTTGACAAGACGAACACCAAGTCTTCGAGTAGAGGCAATGACAACCAACAATCTTCTTCCTACGATCATTGTCACAAGTCGGGACACAAAGCCAATAGATGCTGGTTCAACCCAACAATACCTTGCATGCACTAATGAGTGCAGATTCAACCCCAAAAGGAAGAACAAGGCTGAAAAGACGAATGTTGCAGAACTTGATCGGTCTTTTCGTCTCATGATCATCGACTCAGGAGCAACCTCACACATAACCTGCAACATGAAAATCTTGATCAACTATAGAGAACTCGAGAACAGCAGGACAATGATAGAGATCTAGAGGAAGAAATCTTCATGAAGCAGCCTGAAGGATATGAAGACCCCGACAATCGACAATATGTTTGTCGCTTGCAATGATGCATTTTTGGTCTGAAGCAGACATCACAAGCTTGGTACAAGAAGATCGACAATATTCCGAAGTCTCCTACACAACCAGACTATAATGTCTATATAAAAAAGTAGGAAGAAGTTTTGTGATTCTAACTATTTTTGTAGATGACTCTTTAATGATAGGAAACTCCTTGATGCTAATTAAGAAAATAAAGAGTTAGTTTTCTGAAAGTTATGAAATCACAGATCTGGGAGAAGCAACAAAATGCCTTGTGCTGGAGATCAAAAGAGATCGAATAAGAGGAGTAATGCATCCGAGTCAATCAAAATATGTCGAAAAGGTGCTGAACTAGTACCGAATGATGGACTACAAAGAAAAAGCTATGCCAATGATACCTAGAGCTAGATTGACAAAGTAGAACCGTCCGAACACAGATGAGGAGAGACAGAAAATGGAAGGTATACCATACCAAAACTTGATCGGTAGTTTGATGTACCTCACGATTTGTACTAGACCCGACCTGGTCTTCCCTGTCTATGCATTGAGCCAATTCTCCTCGAATCCTAACATGGCACATTGGCAAACGGCAAAAAGAATTCTGCAATACTTGAAAGGCACCCAAAGTATGGGATTAACCTATAAAGTAGAAAAAGAAGAAAAAGGATTTGAGCTGTAACACTATAGTGATGCAAGCTGGGCAAGCTGCAAGGATGACAACAAGTCCATGACATGGGGTGTTTGATAGCATGCGGAGCATCAATCAGCTGGACATGCAAGAAACAAATCTTGGTGGCTCAATCCTCATGTGAAGCTAAATATGTCGCAACTTCAAAGATGGCGAACGAGGTAGTATGGTTGTAGATGGTGCTGGAGGCAATTGGCATACCACAAAGAGAACCATGCACGATGATGATGGATTCTCAAAGTGTCATATATTTGTCCTAGGATCTTGTTTTCCATTCAAAGACAAAACATATACCTCTGAAGTACCAACATGTTTGAGACTTAATCTCGAAAGGAGAGCTAAAGGTCCAGTACATAAAATCTGAAGACATGGTTGCAGATTTGCTCACAAAGTTGCTCGAAAACTAGTTGACATTTTTCACACTCCCTCTTCAACTAGTTTTACCACACAACTATGATCCATCTTCAGAATGATCTCCACTCTAAGAATAGACCTCCTTGCTATGGTTTTTTATAGGTCTCATAATTGATATAGATAATAGTGTCCATGTTGGATGCTTCACTATTTCTTACATCAAGTTTACATATCAAGATGAAAAACCAACATAGAATGTAACATAGAATCATAATGAATGAATTCCTCCATGCTTCCACCTTTGAACTCTCTAGAAAATAACAACAACCAAGCAATAAATTTGAGTAATCAATCAATGCTTGCTTGTATCCTCCATCTTTGTCCTTCCTTGATATGTCTTCACCATGAAAATCCATGAATGAGCCTTCATCTCCATCTTGACATAAGATATCATCATCACTTGATGACATAATGAGCCTCCATTAGCTTCATTTCCATCATCAAAACCATCCAAGAATGCTAGTACAATTCCAACAACAAGATATTGCAAGACAATGTAGCTAGTTTCACCATATCTTGACAATTTGCACACATTCACATGAAATAGCTCAAAACATGAGATAGAACAAGTAAAGTAAACTTGAAAAACACTTTCTTGCTGCTCCCTTGACCTTACTTGAATCTTCAATAACCTGCAAAAATAGATCCAAATTATCTTTTCCACTTGACTTCCCTTTGATGCTCTTGACTAGCTCCAAATTGCCACCTTCCCTTTTGTGTCATTGAAGCCCTTTGAGATCAACCTAACCTCTTGATCTTCCACTTGACCAACAAATCCATTGAACAATTTTTTTTTTCTAGATACATTACTTGCATCCATTCCATGAAAACTATCATTGACTTGCATAGCATCATCTAGACAAGAAGATTCATTAGAACATGTGAGTAAAGCAAAATGAGTCACTTCCCACTTTTTACCCTTCTCATCATATGTAAGCCTAGATGGCTTTTGTCTTTCCCATGAGGATCCTCTTAGAACTTGACTTGGAGAAGCATCTCCACCATCACCATCCAAAGAAACATCTTCATCACCATAAAAAATGTTAGATAGATCAACATCAACAACATCAAGCTTATCCACATTCTCCTCTTCAAAGACAACATCCTTAGAGATGTAAATTTTCTTGACATAGCAAGTACTACCAAAGATCTTCAGATGCTCCATCCTTGGCTTCTTACCAAAAAGAACTTCTGATGAACTCTTACCATCCAAGTCTTCATTTGAGTACCTATTGCAAACAAAGTTAGCACACATCAAAGCTTCACCCCAAAATGACTTATGAAGATTTGCATTCACCCTCATGGACTCTAGCTCTTTCAAAAAGATTGATCCTCCTCTCTTCCCCACTATGTAGAACCTTTGAGTTTGAAAGCTCCCTCTTGATCCCCCCACGTGCCACATAAACTTCTTTGAACTTTGTTGATAGGTCTTCATTTGCCAACTTTAAGCACTTGATCTTCCTGTTGAATTGACTCTCCACAACATTCTTGCACTTGAGAAAGACATCAAATATGAAATATTCACTCCCAAGTCAAAAACATCTTTGCCCCTTGTACTAAACGAAAATGCATCTTAGATCTTGAGCTAGATCTAGAATAAGACAACCTTGTGTTTGACATTGAACAAAGCTCACCAAATTGCTTATTTGCCTTCAAACCACCATGGTTAGAAACAAAATACTCATCAAGTTTGTAGAGCTCACCTTGTCTCTTGACTTGGGCAATCAAGACTCCATTCCTTTTGATCAAGCAAGAGTCATCAACAAATTTCACTTTAAGTCCTTTGTCAACCATTTGATAGACACTAAGAACATTATTAGTAATGGAAGATATGAACAAAACATTCTTCAAGTTTGCATTCCTATTTGTAGATGAGAGAAAAATAGGAATAGTACCAATGCCCTTGATAACAACTTTACCACCATTGGCCATGTTGATGACTTCTTCTCTCCTTTATAAGACACCAAAGAAGTGAAGTACTCTTTGTGACATGTCATATAAAAGCTTGCTCCACTATCAATCCACCATGGATCAATATCTCCATCATTGGTTAGAAGACAAGAAGACAACAAAAAAAAATCACTTGAATTTTGCCCATCAACACCAACCTCATCAAAAGTGAAATTGCCTTGCTTCTCACCTTGATCTCTTTTCTTCTTCAAACAATCACAAGCAAAATGTCCTTTGACTCCACAATAGGAACATTTCAGCTTTAACTTGTCCTTTCTACCCTCAAAAGAAGATGACTTACCTTGATCTTGAACCTTTGACCATTTGCCTTTGCCTTTGCCCTTGAATTTGCCTTTGATGACCATAGCCTCCTCTCCATCAACTTGAGATGTAGTAGATGCACCTCCTCTTGATAAAAGCCTAAGCTCCTCATTCACCAAAATCTCTTGCAAATCCACCATACTTGGCAAAGTCTTTTGAATAGCAAAACTTTGAACAAGACTAGCATGATCATCCAACAAGCCATTAAGAACAATTTGCACAAGTTCTACTTCCTTAATGCTTTCATCAATACATGTTAACTCATCATTGAATGTCTTAAAGCATGAGAGCCTTCATCCTTCTTTTGCATACAAGAAAAGATTTGTCTTCCTGTAGTTAGATTTCTAAATGTAGACTTAGTCAACCATTTGACACACACTAAGAACATTCTTAGTAATGGAAGGTATGAACAAAACATTCTTCAAATGAACATTCCTACTTGTAGATGAGAGAGAAATAGGAATAGTACCAATGCCCTTGATAACACCTTTACCACCATTGGCCATGTTGATGAGCTTCTTCTCTCCTTCATAAGGCACCAAAGAAGTGAAGTACTCTTTGTGACATGTCATATGAAAGTTTGCTCCACTATCAATCCACCATGGATCAATATTTCCATCATTGACTCCATTATTGCCATTGGTGACCTCCTTGGAGTGATTGGTACACTTGGCTCTTGCTCCTCCTCAAGATCAAGATTGTCCTCAACCACTTCCCTCTTGATAGAAGATTTGGTTGAGCCATCAACAAGCTTATGCATCCTACTCTCATAAAATGTGACATCTCTGAAAACCACAAACTTGTTCGAAGATGGAATGTATACCTTGTATCCTTTGCTTGCATTGCCATACCCGAGCACGATTCTTTTGATTGATGATGGATCCTCCTTTGTCCTTGTCTCCAAAGGTGTATGCACATAGCAAATGCATTCAAACACCCTTAAGTCCTTGAGATTGTCCTTCCTCCCTTACAAGACTTCAAATGGTGTTTTGACTTCAATAGTGCTACCTGAAACTCTATTCATCAAATGGTTAGCACAAATGAGGGCTTCTTCCCAAAAAGACTTTGGTAAACATGCATCAAGTCTCATGGCTTTAGAACATTCACATAATGTCCTATTTCTCCTCTTGGCTACCACATTTTGTTGAGGGGTATAAGGTCAAGACAACTCCTTTCTAATCCCTTCTTGATCACAATAATCCTTAAAATCATTGGGGATATACTCTCCACCATTATCACTCCTAAAAGTTTTGATTTTGTGACCATGATGCTTTTCAACAAAGGCTTTGAACTTTAGAAAACTTACAACCACTTGTGCTTTAGATGTAAGCAAGAAAACCCAACAAAACCTTGAGTAATCATCAATAAATGTAACAAACATGGTGGCACCTCCATTAGTCTTTGTACTTGCAAAGTGTACATCCGAGTGGATCAACTCAAGTGGGTGAGTTGACTTTGTGATGGAGCTTGAGAATGGTTTCTTGTGTGCCTTGGAAAGGGCACATGCTTCACATACCTTCTCCTCTCTTGCTAAGGACCTTGGAAGGCCTAAGGCAAGCTCCTCCTTGCACATGACATCCATTAAGCTTGAGTTGATGTGGCAAGCCTTTTGTGTCACAAATCAAAGTTGGAAATCTTGATCTCCTCAGCTATCATCACAATGTTAGTGCCCACAAAGGCATCTAGTTTGAATAGTCTACCGAATCTTATGCCTCTAGCAATGCTCTTGCCATCCTTCTTAATGTTGGCACGTGTGACATCCCACATCATGGCCATTTTACATTTTACAAGTGGTAGAACCAAACTAGCTTGTGTAAATCTAACAAAAATTACTAGGACTCAAATTTCATAAGATTCAAGTAGAATTGACATTAGAGTCATAATTGCATTAGAATCATCTATGATTGTTCCTACTACAGTCATCTACTCTGTAAAAATTTTAAAATTGATTATGTGTGGAAATCGAGTCAACTTCAGATACTTTGAATGATAAATTTTTGTTTTCCCTCAAGTGAAGCTTAGAGGTTACATCTCTAATGTCATAGAGTGTAGCTAGATTATCTCAGGCTTCTTTTGAGGTCTGAGCTAATTTGATATGAGTATCTTTGAGTTTGATAATAATCAAGGCGAATGCTAGTCCATCTCCACCTTGTGATGGTTTTTAACATTTTCAAGGCGTTTAACCTCAGTGCTTTTGACGATATCCCATAATTCTTTGGAAAAAATGCATCTTGGACACACCTTGGCTCTTCATGTGATATGAAATGCTAGGTGAGCCAAGCATTCAGTTGTAAGATGTTTGAGTCGTTCAATATAATCACGTGCCTTCTCATCCTTTCTCATCTTGATCTTACTAAGCAACAAGAATGGGCTTTCAAGGAATCTAGATGATTTGAATCTTTTAACAAATGAGTCCTTGAGAGATTCCCACTCGTTTCATTCATGTCGTTCTTCACATACTTCCTCATAAATCTGAAGATAGCGTGCTGGGTCGGTAGTACCATCGTACCGTGGTAGATCGAGTCTAGGAACTCGTCGGTTATGTGGGAAAGCTCTTGGTAATGGTATGACATAAGCCAACGGATTGGAGATCCTTTGGGCTCCTTGTGCCTCAGGTGCCGCTTCTCCAAGGTCATTTTAAACATTCTACACTTGCATTAAATAAAGTTTTGCTCCTGTGGGTCTCCCACTTTAAAATATTAAAAAAACGCTCTATGAGACTTTTTAAATTTTAAAATCCTAAATTGGAGGGAAATTAATTTTCCCTCTCCCACTCATACCTTCCAACAGGATGCTACCCAGCTTGACACTATAAGATCATGCTTTTTCGACGCTTGTTTTCTACAACACCAGTGAAGACTTCATGCTGAAAGTGTGCCCTACCAGCTCACGGATCAACAGAATACTATCATACGGTAAGCATCTTTCTCTCTTTTGCATTGCTCTCTAAACATTGTACTCTCACAATGATGGTGCTTGGATAGCCTTCAGCTATCGATTATGCTTGCTCATCTCAAAAGTGTGAAGGAGTTTCCGTATGTTTAGAAGTATGGAAGTCTAGCGATGGACAACATTGGCACTTTTTGATTATGTAAACATGTCCACCCTACCTCAATAGGTAGCGATGGACAATATCTCTCTTTTTGCAACCCTTCATGAGATCAGGTGGCAGTGATGGTCTAATGGCCACCTTTTCAACTTTATAAATGCTCTTTTATGCTTTTGAAGACAACAATGGAGGGGCTCCTTCACATACTTGTATGATGACTACTTTTTTGTGTAAAGGTTGGCCGCTGTCCAGCGATGGGTAGTTGGCTCTCTATCATAATAGATATGGCTAATAATGATTGATGAGGTGTGTTGTCCAGCGATGGACAACGTGACCTTTCTTGACATGCTTTTGCTTACCAAACTTCACGTAAAGCATTCTACTGTCCAGCGATGGACAATAGGAGCATTTACTTTTCATGCTCTAATAGCTTATGACTATCAATGGCTTACTATCCACCAGCGATGGACAACAAACTTCTACTATCTTTTTTGATACTTTTTACTTAAGTATCCTCTTCTATCCAGAGATGGATGGTGGATGGGTTAAGGCTCAAGATTTGTGGTATATTGATTTTCTTAAATGTTTTCGCATACCTTTGGTCTCACGTTACTAAATTGTTAATAGCTTATAATGTAGCATCATCATATTGCTCCGGCTTCTGTACGTTCGATTCACATCTGAACCAAACACTAGCTATCTCAATAAAAAGGTATGGCACCAACCGAATCTCGATAAAGCAAGTTAGCTAACACACTCCGAACACGTCTTGTAAGCGCTTTTTCCATAACTCTTTATAAGTAGCTATGTGCTAAAAAGTGTGTCTTTTGGTTTTCTATGATCTAAAGAGAAAAAATCCTCTCGCTCAAAACAACAACGGCTGCCTCTCAAGAAGCCACATCTACAACCATTCAGGTACACTTTTTTGGTTTGAACAATGCTTCCTTTTTTGGAAAAAGAAACGACATAAGACCACATTTATTCTTGTATACAAATCGAATTAACTCACCTTGAAATAGAACCCTGTCATAAAACTAAACAGTAAAGACTCCAATAACACGATCTTAGACAACATGGATATTATGCATAAGATTCGTAGTTTCTAGTAAAGGACTAGAATGGCATGGATATGCCCTAACACCTAGTATAAACATTGGTATTCTCTTACTAAGTATTAATCATATCTTTCCTTTACAGTGTCCTTATGCCTTGTTTGTTATGTGATTCATATATAACAATCATGGAAACACTTAACCTTACCCAGTTCAGTGTTACTTTAGACTCTCGGTGAGATACAACTGGAAAGCATGGATATGCTCAGGAGTATGGACAGCAGTGCGTGACGTACCTTACTCTGTAAGGGTCACTTGGGTTAGTATAGCATGGATTTGCTCTAACACCAGCACATGTGTCCACATCAGGTCTTTTGGCTAAGTAAAACTTCAACGGTTAAAACTTTTCATACTCTTCAATGTTTAAAACGAATTGATATGAACCAATTGTCCGTAAGCTGATCAACATGGCACTCGTCCTAATACGGTGATATAACGGCATGGCCTATCGCTAAAACACTGTTTGTTTGGGAAGGAAGATTGGACTATGATTTAAAATGCTATTTAAAGTTGCTAAGTAGTACAACTTCTTTTGGACATGAATAACAATTGACGCTCAGCTATGACACCTGTCTTCCTCACCTAACTAAATCGTGCGGTTTTGTTTTGTGGGATGGTGGCATGTATCAGCTGGACGTCTTGAAAGTGGTTTTGCTTTATGGTGCTTTATAGCATTGTATTTTACTTTTCAGCTGTACTTTACCTTGTTGGATTATGGATAAAGGCTTTAAAAGATTTCAGTCTTGCTTTGTCAAGAGGAACAGTCTTCTCTCTCTCTCTCTCTCTCTCTCTCTCTCTCTCTCTCTCTCTCTCTCTCTCTCTCTCTCTCTCTCTCTCTCTCTCTCTCTCTCTCTCTCTCTCTCTCTCTCTCTCTCTCTCTCTCTCTCTCTCTCTCTCTCTCTCTCAGCTTGGTTAGGACTCTCTATCTTTTTCTCTCACAAATTTAGAACTTAATTCCTCTCTCATTCACATATACCATTTTTAAATATCTCTCACACACATATTTTCTCTGAAATATCAAATAAACAGTTGAACTTTTGTCATATTTTCTATGGGTCTATTTACTCTCTTAGATATGGGAAGGTCATCCAAACAATAATTTGAGTAATTTCTTCTAAAATCTCTTGGATAGGTATTATAGTAGACTTTTGTTTCATGACTCAACGTTTTTTTTTTATAGAATATTTGAAGATATAAAGTTGATGTTTTGCATAGAGGCCAAAGATTATTGTTGCCTCATGTCTTAATTTTGAAAGAAGCTTGCAAATGGTTAACATATAGTGGCTACAATGTCATATCGCAATTTTGAATCACTTTCTTTAGAAGGCAAAGAAACTGAACTTCCTCATAAACATGAGCTAATTGTATCTTTAAACTATGGATATCTTGTCACATCGTGAGAGGGTTTGGAGGATTCATAATGTTTTGAGAGCAACAATGTATGATTAAGGAGCAAAACAACTTGAACATATTGACATGATAGGATGAAGTGCATTGTGCAATAAGTAGTACTTTGTGTTTATCTATAGCCCTACCATATGCTACTTGTGATATGTAGCTTTTTTGGTTTCTAGTTTATGGCATTCCTCTTAAATTAACGTTAAACTCTAGCACATGATACACCCTTTAGATGTAGATATTTTGTAAACTAGGCATATCGCACCTCAACTCATGAGTTCTCATGATAGTAACTCCTTTTTGTCATGGTATTGAAGTTAGGGTTGATTACAACTATAGTTGAGCTGAAATATTGTGCTTGATGAGATTTATAATACGAATTTAAAATAGAAACAAGATGATATAAAAGATATAGAGCAATGAGAATATTTCAACTTTTAAATGATAAAAAAAAAACAATGTGTTTCTAACTCTGGCTCACCTAAAAGATACTCATAGGCATAACTTACTTGTTGAGGCAAATTCGAAAGATCAAATGCACCAAATGAAGAAGATAGGATCTATTTGAAAATTCTAGATCCAATATCCTTTGAACCAGTGTTAGCGACATCTACCATTTTTCTAATTTTAATAAATCTTAAATAATGGCATACATAGACTCAGATTGAGATATTGATGCACCACCACCACTCCGTCCTATCATTAGACAAACACCTTGTTTGGAGATGCCAAAGTACAATCTGATCTCATTAGATTTCTTAAGATTTTTACATATTGTTGTGAGGTCTATGGAGAAGTCAATCCATAAGATAAGCTGAAATTGTTTCCTATGACACTTATTGAAACTGTACAAGATTGGTTTTATAATCAAGCCATAAAAGAATCGACTGATTGGGAAGTCGTTAAAGCTGGTCTGATCACACGCTTCAAACTAAGAAAGTTTCTTGAAAATCCTTTTCTGTTATTGAGTAAAATCAAAATGGGAAAGCAATAGATGGTTCATGACTATATTGAACGTATCAAGCACCGCATATATGGAATTGCGGTGCTTTTGTAGAAATGTGTTGCGCGATGCGTGAAATTGTAGGAACCAGACAAGCTAATATGAATCACAAACAATGTGAAGATCAATCAAACTCATACAATGCAAAATTACTAGAAGAATAGAACATCTTTTTTATTTTCTTCTTTTGGAGTGAGTTGACAGTTTGCGTGCTAAACATCAACCTCTGACGCTCCTCTTACACTTTTATATCTTCTTTGTTTTCTCGTATATATCTCTATTTGATTTCTATTCTACACTTATATTCCACTAATGGGAATTACAAGATAACTTAACTAGTCATTACAAGAGAGGTTTATGCTAAACTATTAATTAACTACGTGTCTCTTCTTGTAATCTTGCCTACGGTTGAGCGTGACACTTCTGATGTCCTCATCAGATGTCAAATTAAAGTAAAGATGTCTCTCAATTAAAAATAACTATACATTTAAGCTACTTGGCACAATACTCAATTTATTGGCCACTTTTAATCAACATTGTAGCTGGCACACCACAAGTCGGAGGCTCAACTCTTTATATTCCATAACTTGAAAGTATCACTTTGTCTGGGAAAAGCGTAGATTTTATATCACTTACGTAAAACCCAAGGACCTTATTAACTGGTGACAGAGGCTTTTTGTTGAAATGTTAGCCCCTGTCGCTTTTAACTTCCGACTTTGGAACTCCTTTGAGCTCCTGATTTGTCCTTGATGCACTTTTTATCATGATTGTCCACTTTATGGTCCACTCCGTGCCTTGTTGCTTTTGCACCTTGATTTCTCTCCTTGTTCCAGCCTCATCTTGATACTTTTCCTTTTGGCTCTTTAAGGTAGGCAAAGATTGAGTACTTCGCAATGCACCTCTCACTTAGCTTGAAGTAGCTATCTTTGAATCAACCCAAATGTAGCCTTTGACCATGTGGAAAGCCAAGGGGTCACACCAGTTTGATTCGCATACGAACTATCTCTTCGCGTTTGTTTGAAGCACCATGTCCGTCTCGTGCAAAACTTGACTTTCACAATTCCATTACTGGTCAGTTGCCTCATAGTGAAAACAAGAAGTGTACATCTAGCTTGGCTTCAAGGAGCTCTCTCTGAATCAGACACATACACCCAGAGTTTGCACTAGTCTAATTTCAATACGAACTGTCCCTTAGCGTCCATTCGAAGTACCAAGTCTCTCGGGCAAGGCTGAACTTTCACAATTCCTTCGTTGATCAGCTGTTTTACATGTAACACAAGTCAGCATACTCATTATGTCTCCTCATCATTACTGGTCTAGAGAAAAGCCTATAATAAGCTTTTCTTTTTCACAACAATAACTTGTCAACTTATTAGGTCCAAAGTTCGCCAGTCTCCTCGTGTGAGTATGGCTAGGTCACCTTGAATTTGCCCCCATTTCGATCAACTTTCATTCAAAATTGGCACCAAGAGAGAGGTGTGTGTGATAGATCCCCTCCACTTATAAAATCAGCTGGTCGGACTTAGAGTAGAGTTCTCAGACAAAAGCCCTTCCAACACTTTGCTTTCTATCTGCTAGGATTATGGCTTGATCTAACTTGTTGTCAATCTTTGAAGAGGATCCTAGTCTTTCCCCTTTGAGGAACAACTCAACTGACACTGGATATCACCCATGCTCGGTGAGTTTCAGTTTCGAAGGTAGCCATCCCAAAATGAAGAGACCAACTGTTCCATAGAAGATCTCCCCTGAAATTGCCCTTTCCAACTTTTGACTTCATGCTTGCGTCTGTTGGGCGTTGCTGCAAATGAAACTAACCCAAGTAACAGGCTAGCCATCCATCCTTTGCAAACATCGAGTCATTTCATTGTCGTTCACGTGCGAGTACTTGAACTGTGAATCCGCCCCACAGAGTCCGTAGTCCTCTTCGTTTGATGGTATCAGCCTTCAAAAGAAAGGTTCATGCCATCAGCTCCTTGTATCACAAGCAATCATGCAAACTAGGCAAAGCACAAGTACTAAGACTCACCACAAATACATACAAGCAAGACACTCAGGCAAGTTTACTAACAGGTAACAAAGACAAGGTCCCCCTTTGAGATAACCCTGCTAAAGGACCTTTGCCTAGCCGCGCCCATACAGATCGATCACAGAATCAGTCCACAGAGAACACCCATCCAACTATCTGTGCTTTCACCATTGAGCAACACATTGCCTCAGTCACACCCCACCAACTCTGGTCGATAGCCGTTATAACTAAACGATCGGCAACTATCCCGCACCGGCAGCTAACCACCCGTGCTTTACACCCGAATTCGAACAGCATCTTTGTATCAATGGTTAACTCGTACAGTTCAAATATGTCACCACGTACCCCACAAGGCACAGGCCGTGCTTTCACCTACCTAGGTAGCACTTTGCCTCATTTGTCCTACGTGTAGACGGCGCCAGGCCCGAACCGCGAGAACTGACCGTGCTTACATCTCAAGGGCAGCACCTTGACTCATCAAGTCCCCCGTTCTGTCGACCACCCTGACTGTGGACGCACCCGTGCTTACACTGTGGGCAGCACCTTGCACAACAGTTGTCCTGATGAACCCCAAACAATGGCCATTTTCGTGAGATCCACATAGCGGACCGGCCAGTAGGCTCTGATACCACATGTAGCACAAACATCCCAAAGGGAGCAGAAAACCATGACTTAGCTTCCCAGCTTTCAACTCTTGCCATCCGAATCCACTTGACATACAAGCAACCAACTCGCCAACAACGATTAGACTTAACCAACTTGAAGTTCGCAAACCAACATTGAGATCCAACCTAGCGCCATTCCAGATCGGGGGTCCCGATGTGGGTGACTTCCCTCCAAGCAAGTCGCCCGACATACATCAAACTTAACTACTCGAAGCTTCGTTACAAACGAGTAACATCCATTCCAAGCAAGTCATTTGACTTACATCAGACTTAACCAACTCAAAGCTTCGTCATGAGCGCTGGAAACCAACCTGGCGCCACGCCAGACTGGACAACCATAAACAAGTAACTTCCACCCAAGCAAGCTATCCAACTCAGCCAACATGTTAGAGCCCGTTCCCCAAGAGCTTAACTCATTCCGTTCATGTAATGAACACTCAGAACCACAAGCCGCGACAGATATGAAGACAACCAGTTCTTGAACCAAATGGTCCCAACAGCATACCGCCGGCGTCCAGGACCAAATGGTCCTGACGGCATACGGTTGGCGCCCTGAGATACGACCCTCAGCTAAGTGCCAGATCAAAAAGTTTGAAACGGCCTTACAATTGGCGCTTTTACCGAACACTGAAACCCAGAAGGTAATCAGAGTCAGTTTGAGAAAAATCCCACTTTATTAACAAATCTGAGAAGGTTACATTTCAAGTGTGTGACAAACCCTAGTCTCCGGGGCACTAGCATGCCAAGGTGGGCGCTAGGACAACATTCCAGCAAGGGAAGCTGAGACTTGGTTGGAGCTCGCCTTAAGTCGCAATTCGCATTCCCCTATAGTTTTGGTGGAATTCGCCACCTCCCCTCATACCAAGTGCTATGCCCAAGATGGTAAAGCACATTTTCTCTCTCTAGAAAGTCATTTTCTCTCTCTAGAATTTATTGATCCCTAGGCTTCCTTTAATCATGCCTAGATCGTGTGAGGTGATTGCACATCGATCCGAGCTCTCTGGACTTCGCTAGAACCGTTCAAAGGTTTTCAGCTATAGGAACTTGGCGCCGGCTAGATTCTGGTCACAGTGGTGCCGGCGGTGCCAGGAGCAGCAGTGGCACTGCTGGCGTCGGGGACAATGTTGGCGCTAGTGGCGCCGAAAGTAAAGCTTGTAAAGGTAGCTTTACAACACCTCTCTAAGATCCACAACCACACACAAACGGAATGGAAGGGCAAGCTTATTGAAGCATGGAGTAGATACAATTACAAAAAGCTCCCTTCTACAAAGGGTGAGTCTCTGAAATAAACAAGAGAGCTCCTTGGGTGGCATCATAGTGACATTTCCACATTTCACAGATTACAAGTAGAATAAGGCTCTCCACTAGACGTCACCATCAAAAGGTGGCTCACTCTACTTTCTTTTAAGAGGGGTCTACTTGCATTTATTACATTAGCCTAGAAATACTAGTTCCTACATGGTCATTTCATCTTTTGGGATTCACCATGAGACTTACACAGTTTTTACTTGACAATATTAACTAGTATTCCTCGACTCTCATACTCGGCTCTCAGTCTTCGTTCGTCTCGTCTTTTCAGATATCTCCTCGGTCTAAGATGAGAGGTGCTCGTGGGTAGCTCTGGCTGAGTATCTTGAGGATTTGTCAGAATCAGCCAACAGATGGGCTGCTCACCGAATCCACCTCAATTACTAGTATGTGAGCTGCCTTCATGTGACAGAATCATAATCATGTCTATCAACTGAAGTTCAAAATGTAAGTGCTACCCTGAAGACCAATCAAAAAATCTGAGTGCTATTGACAGTGACAACTATAATAAAGCAATCTGTTATGAGCAAGCCTCCAGAACCAGCAAGTGCCACCCGAGCATACCTATTGATGTAGCATAAAGCCACTTGAATCTGGTGTGAGCACTGCCTGAGTGCACTTTTCTGCCTGCCCATCTGAGTAATTGTTGCGTCGGCACCTCAAAGGGGTGCTGGGACTTGAGCGGTTTCTCTAACACGCGCTTAAGTCTAACATTCATCCATCATGCACTTACGTAAAAGCCAGCTCAGAAACGTAACAAGCTTAACCATTCAGACTTAAGAAAACTGGAATCCCAACCAACCCAAAAGCCAACTCAGAATCCGTCCCCAAAAGGTAACCAAAGGCAAAGACAAGCCACACATAAAACCCAAGGCATAGTGGTCGCCAAACTGACCAATTGGCATAGCGGCGAGCCCCACGTCGGTGACGTGGACCCTTACGCGCCGGCGACACAAAAAGGTTGTAGTAAGGGTCCTTCCACTTGGACCAGTCCCGGAGGCGAAACCGAAATGATAATCATCCCCAAGAATCAACTTTATTACATTTGGAAGAGGTTACATTCGTACATAGACTGACTGGTCTTGGTGCCACCAACACGTGCTGGGCATTGTGCCTGGCTCGTGCTGATAGAGGGAGCTGAGACCTGGCGACTGGATTCCTAGTGTTGGTTGAGCTGCCCAAGTTTCCGTCTGCCGGACGCCCCCTATAGTTCTGGTGTGATTCGGCGCACCCCCTCTGTCCTTGAATATAGTGCTTTTTGGTAAAGCGCGCTATTTAGGACTTAGTTTTTATTTTGCTGATTAAGCCTGGCAAAATCAGTCTGGCTCCCGGACATGGGTCCCGGGAGCCGTCCCAGCGGCAGAATCAACTTGCTTCCTGACTAGGCTATGACTCGAGCTCCAGAGCTAGCTCATGACTTGTGACTACTTGACTAGCTCACCACAGGTCGGAGGCTCAGTCCTTGACGTTCTAACTTGCTCTGGGACCTTAGGGAGCCTCACCCCTTAGAGTCTTACAGGGCACGCTGGGTGCACCCGAGTCAACTTTACAACATCCTCCCCTCGTTTGAGAAAGTTGATGTCCTCATCAGGGCCAAACTAGAACCTAAGACTCATGGCACGGGCTTAATTCACCGGCCAAACTTTATTCACATATACAAGGGCACGGGCTTGATTCACCGGCCAAAGGAGACCAACTGTAAAGAGAAGTAAAACATTGTGTTTGCACTCAGCACAGGAAAAGTGTGGATCTAGTTCACTTACGTAAAACCTATGTAAAGCTGCTGCATTTAGATATTAGACTGAAGCTCACCCCCTTTGATGAAAAAGACAACTTACTTTATTAACATGAAAGAAAAAGGTACTTACGGCTCTCTTCAGCCTCAGATATGTCGTTTCTGTCGTACGTCTGGATGAGTCCCCTAGGACTCTAGATTTTTCGTTTGCTCGCCTAGGTTGAGCTCCTTGAGCTCTGCATTGGCAATTGGATCCACCTCTGATGTAGAAGCTGCAGGCAATGTTGGCTCCATTTGACCTCGCGTCAGCTGGTTTGTCACTGCTGGCTGTCCTTTGTTAAAGAAATGAGCTTTCGTTTGGTCACACAGGTTGAGCTCCTTGAGCTCTGCATCGGCACTTGGATTCACCTTTGGTGTAGAAGCTGCAAGCAATGCTGGCTCCATTTGGTCCCGTGTCAGCTAGTTTGTCACTGCTGGCTGCCCTTCGTTAAAGAGGTGAATGAGATTGGGAGGGATGGTTGGCTCAGGTTCATTTGTGTCGTTCCTTTCTAGTTGGTCCCCTGGCACAGCTCTGACGACACAAGGTCTCCTGCCATTATATAATAACACAAGGTTAACCCCTTTTTCCAAGAAGGCCACCACGTGTTCGTTAAACCATCTTAATCCCAAGATAGCATCGAAGGCATCCATCTTCAAGATTGTGAACATTAGTCGATTCTTCCAGATGCCCAATGAGATTGGTAAGTTGGTTGCCAATCTACAAGTGGTCATTGTACCTTTCGCTGTCTCCACACAAATAGGGGTCACATTTTCTTCACATTGGATGCCCAATTCCCCTGCCAGCTTTTCTGACAAGTAGTTATGCGACGCTCCCAGGTCTACCATGAAGTGAATGATCATGTCTTGGATACAGCCTTTTAGGTACAATAACTTTGATCCTCTCGCAAGAGTCGCCATGAGATGTTCACGATAAGCCGCAAGTGCCCCTATCTGAGGTAAGGCATTCAGGTTGGACTCCGTCAAATCCGTTTCTGGGTCTTCTTTGTCATCTTGTTCACCATCTTCTTGATGGAATGTCTCTCTCTCCATCCTATCAAATCCTTCAATGGCAGCCATGATTTGCTTGTTCAATGATTTGGGGCATGACCTCCAAGAGTGACCTTGTTGATGGCAATTGAAGCAGCACATGGAACTGCCCACTGTTGGTGAGTTGTTGCTGTGACTAGCTGAAGGTCCAACATTGTTTCTTCTCTGAAACATGTTCTCTCCATTGTTGCCTTGGTTGCCAAACCCTGTTTTTGCTAGGAATTTGTTCTCGCTACTCGAGGCTTGGTTGCCATTTTCAAGGCTTGGTCCCCCCTTGAAAAGAAGCTCGGACTCGGTCTGGATCCACTAAATACTCTCGTTGAGGTTGAGGGAGCAGCTGGTGCCAATGTGGTCTCATAATCACAAACCATTTCAGCCGCCCGAATAGTTGAATTGAAATCATGGGGCATGTAGCTGTCTATTGCACGCCGAGTCCAAGACTGCATTCCAGACAAGAGGTAGTGAGTCTTGTCCGCCTCGGACATATCTTCAATAACCATACACTCTGTCTAAATTTATTGAGGTAATCTCGCAATGAACCTTTCTGCTTGAGCCCTGATAATTTTGTCCTCAATCTCATGTGTGAATCCTTCGGTATGAACTCCTCTTGTAACGCGGTTTTGAACGCGTCCCATGTCTGGAATTGCATTCCTGCCATCCGGTACCAGTTTGTAGTGTAGCCTTCAAAATATGCTAATGCCAAGTCCGCTCTTTCTTCTTCAGGAGTGTTCGTCAGATGGAAGTAATGGTCCATGTGGAACAACCAATCTTCCACAATTCGAATGTCACGCTCTCCTTTGAAAGTAGGTGGTGCTTTTACTTTGGCAGTTTTCTTTGGACCTTCTGTGTTTCGCGCTCGTGGTTCTCTTAGTATCTGTGGAGGAGGCGCCACTACCTTCCCTCTTGTTGCCTCCAGCTCTTCAAACCTGGCTTCGAGTTGTGTTAGCCCATCTCTCATTTCTCTAGCAAGATCGAATTGAGTAAGGTTCATGGCTCGCAGAGATGCTTGCCATTCTTTCCTTTCTGTTTCTCTGTCCTTCTTCACCTCACTAAGCATAGCCGTCATTGCACTTGATAAGTATTGTCGCATCTTCACTTCAAAGAGGTCTTGTTGCACCTCTGGCATGGGTTCATCTCTTGGTGTAGGTTCAAAAGGGCCACCCATCTCTTCTCAGGGGAGGCGCCACTATGGAGTGGATACACTCTTTCTCTCTTGACTTGGATTTGGCGCCATCTCGATGCATGCGAGAGCCGTATTCTCGAACCTGCCTTCGTCTGTCAATGCTCGTAACTCATCAACGTGGTCATCCATTTTAGTAAGAGGTGTACTTCCAACAGATTATCTCCTCTATCCTTTTGAAAACTCTCCCCTCTGTTGGCCGGGCCCCACAGCTCTCTTTTCTTCTTTATTAAATCAGCTTCAATAAAAATATCCCCTCCTCAAACTAGCACGCTCACATCACCTGAGAGCCAAGTAGGAACCAGGTCATATGTGTCCAAGCAAGCACACAACAAACGAAACATACCAACCAAAGCAAACACAGAGGATCCCTCTCAAGCCACATTCCCCTTGAGACCGGACGTAGGACCTTTGCCTAGCCACGCCCACACAAATCTATCACAGAATAAGCTTATGGGGAAACATCCATCCAACCATCCGTGCTTTCACCATTAAGCAGCACATTGCCTCAGTCACGCCCCACCAACTCTGGTCGATAGCCCTTATAGCTAAACGATCGGCAGCTATCCCGCACCGGCAGCTCACCACCCGTGCTTTACACCCAAATTCGAGCAGCATCTCTGTATCAATGGTTAACCCGTACAGTTCGAGTATGTCACCCCGCACCCCACAAGGCATAGACCGTGCTTTCACCAACCTAATGGCATCACATTGCCTCATCTGTCCTACGTGCAGACGGCGCTAGGCCCGAACCGCGGGAACTAACCGTGCTTACACCTCAAGGGCAGCACCTTGCCTCATCAAGTCCCCCGTTCTGCCGACCACCCCGACCATGGACGCACCCGTGCTTACACTGTGGGCAACACCTTGCACAACGGTTGTCCTGACAAATCCCAAAAAGTAGCCATCCCTGTGAGACTTGCATAGCTGACCGGCTAGTCGGCTCTGATACCACATGTTATGCCAGTGCCTCAAAGGGGCGCTGGGACTTGAGCGGTTTCCCCAACATGCGCTTAAGTCTAACATTCATACATCATGCACTTACGTAAAAGCCAACTTAGAAACGTAACAAGCTTAACCATTCAGACTTAAGAAAATTGGAATCCCAACCAACCCGAAAGCCAACTCAGAATCCGTCCCCAAAAGGTAACCAAAGGCAAAGACAAGCCACACATGAAACCCAAGGCATAGTGGTCGCCAAACTGACCAATTGGCATAGCGGCGAGCCCCACGTCGATGACGTGGACCCTTACGCGCCGGTGTTGCAAAAAGGTTGTAGTAAGGGTCCTTCCACTTGGACCAGTCCCGAAGGTGAAACCGAAATGGTAATCATCCCCAAGGATCAACTTTATTAGATTTGGAAGAGGTTACATTCATACATAGACTGACTGGTCTCGGGGCCACTAACACGTGCTGGGCGTTGTGCCTGGCTCGTGCTGGTAGAGGGAGCTGAGACCTGGTGACTGGATTCCTGGTGCTGGTTGAGCTGCCCAAGTTTCTATCTGCCGGACTCCCCCTATAGTTTTGGTGTGATTCGGCGCACCCCCTCTGTCCTGGAATATAGTGCTTTCTGATAAAGCACGCTTTTTAGGACTTAGTTTTTATTTTGCTGATTAAGCCTGGCAAGCCTGGCAAAATCAGTTTGGCTCCCGGTCATGGGTCCCGGAAGCCGTCCCGGCGGCAGAATCAACTTGCTTCCTGAGTAGGCCATGACTCGAGCTCCAGAGCTAGCTCATGACTTGTGACTACTTGACTGGCTGACCACAGGTCGGAGGCTCAGTCCTTGACGTTCTAACTTGCTCTGGGACCTTAGGGAGCGTCACCCCTTAGAGTCTTACAGGGCACGCTGGGTGCACCCGAGTCAGCTTTACAATAGTAATCAATGAACTATTATTGAGCATTCCCTTTTGTGGCTGAGCGCTCCATTGAGAGATAAATCTCTCTCTCTCTCTCTCTCTCTCTCAATCATTTTCTAAACCTGCATAGAGCATTTCTAATGGATGCTATCTTGAAGTCCATCATTGCGCCCTATGGAAGGGTACATGAGTCTAAGCAAGGGTGGCCATCACTTTTCTGAACTACCCAGTTCTGTGAAGAAATCCACTTCTGTGTAAGAAGAAGACATATCTGTAATCGCCTTTATGAGGTCGTCGATCCATCGTAGGGCCACCTGAACCTGCTTTGAGTGTTGGCAGCTGATTTTTTGCCATCCATTATGGAGATCAATTGAGACCTCCTTACCATTGAACATGGTCCTAAGGTAAATGCTCTATCGCTGCTATTGAGAGACAGTGTGCAGCAGTTTTCTACTGCTGATCCATCGCTGCTAACAGTGAAATGTTTTTCACCTTTGTGAGAGTATGATTCAATGATCAATGCTACTGAACATCGCATTGTTTCAAGGGAAATTTTCATCGTTTCAAGCTCAGATGTCTCTGATATTCACCGAATAGCTCCATGTTTTCTTGAGAAAAGTAACGAGTTCATATACTTGAATGGTGGGGTTGTGGGCATGTTTGTTTTTCTTGTCCTATCCATGCATGAAAAATGAAAACGTGGTAAGCTCTAGAGCAACTTTCCTTCTAGATTTGCTGAGTGTGGTGGGGTTGCCTAAGCCATGCAGAATGTTTGTATGGAAAGACAAAGATCGTGAACATGACACGAGCATCTCTCACAATCAGACTACTAGGTCAAAAAAGTGTGAAGTTTTGGGGCATGGTCAATGATGAATAGGTCGCGCAATGTGGCATCAACTTTGTCATATTGGATTTTCCAAACACAATGAGGTGCAATAAGGTTTTACTATTGTGAAGTTTGATCCACAAATCAATTATAGGTCATAAAGACATCAGACGAGATGCAGGCTGATGGCAAATTCAGCAAAAATAATGTCATGTGCCTAACCCGATATTATAGCGCATGAAAGCTTCGAATTGAATCACAATATGTATACATTAACATTGCATTTTGGTAGACAGTACAGAAATAGGATTGGATGGGCACTTGAAAGTTGAGACATAACACTAACCATGTGTTATGAATTACTTTGAGAGGCATTGTGTAGGTGAAGTCATGAATGGCGGCTTGGCTGGGCTCATCTTTTCTCTCTAGACTCTCACCCAGCCAGCTGGGCCTGTCTATAGGCATAATAATAATATTGCCATAGGCAGCCAACCAGTAGTAAGTAGTGATGACAAGGAACAAAGAAGAATAAATTAGGGGAGAGTGAAGAAAAATGTAAAATGTTTAATGTAAATGTAAAGTGGAGAGAAACAAGCTTCAGGTAATCTAAATAGGCTGGATTTGTGATGTAAATCTTGCATATCTTCTTACAGTCCAGTTCTTGATGTTCTTGGGTTGTCCAAGAATCAAGAAATGAGTGTTTCTTGATCCTTGGACTGTTAAAATGCTGTTAGATTAGTTTCTTGTTTCAGTTCTGTGGATTAATGTATGTGTAGTATAGCTTAGGATCTGATCCAGTTCGTTTTGCAGCATTAAAGTAGGATTTTCATGGCATTTCAACCATTCTACATGCTGATTTCTTGGTTGAATGCATTATCTGCATGTTTGGTTTGAAGCATGTGATTCCAGTTCAAGAGTGACTTCCCTGAGTTGTCCTCTGACAGGCACGACAAAAACTACAATGATTACCAGTCTCTTTCTGTCTGATCTGGGCATCGTAATAAACAAGAAAACACCAAGAAAATGCCCAACGTAGCCTGGTAACAGGCAGAATACATCTGTAATCAGAGCAGGTCCTAGTAACCATCTCGACCGACGGTCCTGGTAACCATCTCGACCGAAGGTTTTGGTCACGATCTCGACCGTTTTTTTTCAAATCTCGACCGAAGGGTCTCCACTCAAATCTCGACCAAAGGTCTTATTCTCACTAGACACAATCAAATACTTGTAATTTATGATGGCCACACCTTCAGATGATGAAAATTTGGCTTGCATTTGTTCTGATAATTCACTACCAATTCTAAAATGATCTGCTAGAGAGTCAATTTAGAATCAAATAATGAAACTTTATTCCATAAATTCCTAGAGATAAGAGTCCAAATTCTTTGTCCTCATTTTGCAATTGATAAAATTATGATAGTAATCCAAATTGTCCATAACCAAAAATGATTTTTTAATTATTTTCATGAATTTTTCTTACGTAGAGATTTTGGTTGTTGATCATGCCACCATAATGGAGCCTTACCATGGAAAAACATATTCGCACTCTATCTTCTTTTCTTCAGTCTTGTGTAAAGATAAATGTTTCTTTTTGACAACCAATTATCCACAATCTCAGACTTATTTTCTTTCTTCTCTCTTGAATATGTTCTAGTTGAAACTCAAATTCCATGAGGACAGAGTCTTGACTTTATTTAGCAAAACTTCCATTTGTTGGTTCCACAATGTATTTTGATTATTCTGTTGGAAATCAAGCCCAAAGTTGTCTCCTTGGAATCACAAATTCAGACAACCAATTTATTTGAAGAACATCTACAACGGGCTTCCGGCTAATCTCCAACAAAGAGTAACCAATCCTGTCATTTTTAAGGGCACATTCACCTTTTTCGCAAAATCTCGAAGAGAGAGAAAAATGTCGAAGGTCGTCTACTTTGAACGAGGAACATTCCCAGCCACTTCCCGAATTTGCGAAGTGAGAGAAAGCCACTTCCCCTAAAAATGAAGTGAGAGAATTTGCGACGCCCTCATCCATGTCAACATTCCCTACGGGTTGACAGTATACACTATGTACAGTTGTTACAGAAGCCATATACTTCCAAGTACAACGGCTTACCTAATTAGGTGACAATCATTTATTGTAGTTAATACATGGATGCAATCTATAAATAGATAATCCCAGCATAGATTACAGGAGATGCTCCATCCATAAGACGTATTATTTGTGCCTCCTAGTTATACCGTCATTCTGTTTTGTAACTGCCATTGTTGTGCTTCAGTGTAATATAGCAGCAACACGTTTTTTTTATCTATGTATAATGTAGATGAATGCTTATTGTGATTTGAATGCACTCTATCGTTGTTTGATCGCGCTTTTTACTCACTCTGATCAGAACACGGACGTTTACGACTCCTCAGCTTCTGATCAGACGATGGCTGTCTTTGACGTCTGAGGAACTCGTGATATCATACTGCTCTTTTCATCTATTTCAGAACCAAACTTCTCATTGAATTCATTTTTCAGTAATACCACACACAAACCATTTCTAAATTCTTCGGTGGATAGTACTCTTGTTCTTGTGAGTATGAATTAATTTTTAAGGTCTTGTTGGGAAACTAGAACACTTTAAGCTGTAATTATACTTAGCATAGCTCTCTATCAGATTTTTTTTGCATCTACTAGCTGATTGTAACAGGAGAGTTGTTCCGCAAAATTTCTGCTCTCTTCTCTGTTCGCGTTCTTCTATCTCCCTTGCCCCATCAGATTGGTATCAGAGCATAGTTCACATAAACCGAGAGACTAAGTTTGTTCCATTTGTATTACTGTTAACATGTCTCATATGGGTAACTCTTCGTCATCATCCAACGAGGCTAGAATCATTGACAAGTTCAATGGTTCTAACTTCTACATCTGGAAGTTAAAACTCCGGATGATGTTGATAGATAGATATCTTTGGGATGTAGTAGAAGGCGCTGACCTGAATCCATAAGATGGTGATCAAGCAAAGACATAGAAGATCAAAGATCAGAAGGCCTTAGCATGTATCACACTCAATCTGGCCGACTTCCAAATATCCCACGTTACCACATGCAAAACCTCTAAGGATGCATTAGATTTGTTATCAAATCTCTATGAAACTCATGATGTAACCACTAGATTACATCTTAGAAGAAAGTTCTTTACTCTTAGCATGTCTGATTCTACTGCCATCACTTCTCACATCAACGGCTTCAAGTCCTTATTGGATCAGTTATCAGTTGTAGGATGTTCTATTCAAGATGATGATGCTGTTATGACCTTGCTTTCTTCTCTTCCAAAGTCGTATGAACACTTTGTGGTGATGATCTCCACACAACCCGACCTCCGATTGGTCACCTACTTCAAGAAGAAATACGGGGAAAGACTAGCAGCCTGTCTATCAAAGACAAATCCATGGCTCTATACACCAAGAGGAAAGACTACTCCAAGGTAAATAATCAAGTGCAGCAACAACAACAGAAGCCTCACACTCAAGGTGAGCATGGTGAATCACGCAAGAAGCTTTTTTGCAGATATTGCAAGAGAGCCAATCATGACATCAAGGAGTGTCATATCCGGATCTACAACGAGGCAAAGAAGCAACAACAGCAGCAGTAGCCAGACTCCTCCAATGCGACGGAATTCAAGGATCAAGATACACATTTGTTAATGGCTTACAACAACATCAACAAAGACTGTGATAGCTGGTTGTTGTAAAGCTAACTCGGGTGCACCCAGCGTGCCCTGTAAGACTCTAAGGGGTGGCACTCTCTAAGGTCCCAGAGCAAGTTAGAACATCAAGGACTGAGCCTCCGACCTGTGGTGAGCCAGTCAAGTAGTCACAAGTCATGAGCTAGCTCTGGAGCTCGATTCATGGCCTAGTCAGGAAGCAAGTTGATTCTGCCGCCGCGACGGCTCCCGGCACCCATGTCCGGGAGCCAGACTGATTCTGCCAGGCTTGCCAGGCTTAATCAGCAAAATAAAAACTAAGTCCTAAAAAGCGTGCTTTACCAGAAAGAACTATGTTTCAAGACAGAGGGGGTGCGCCGAATCATAGCAGAACTATAGGGGGAGTCCGACAGACAGAAACTTGGGCAGCTCAACTAGCGCCAGGAATCTAGTCGCCAGGTCTTAGCTCCCTCTACCAGCACGAGCCAAGCACAATGCCCAGCACGTGTTGGTGGCCCCGAGACCAGTCAGTCTAGGTATGAATGTAACCTCTTCCAGATTTAATAAAGTTAATCCTTGGGGATGATTACCATTTTGGTTTCACCTCCGGGACTGGTCCAAGTGGAAGGACCCTTACTACAACCTTTTTGCGTCGTCGGCGCGTAAGGGTCCATGTCACCGACGTGTGGCTTGCCGCTATGCCAATTGGTCAATTTGGCGACCACTATGCCTTGGGTTTCATGTGTGGCTTGTCTTTGTCTTTGGTTACCTTTTGGGGACGGATTCTGAGTTGGCTTTCAGGTTGGTTGGGATTCCAATTTTCTTAAGTCTCAATGGTTAAGCTTGTTACGTTTCTGAGTTGACTTTTACGTAAGTGCATGATGGATGCATGTTAGACTTAAGCGTGTGTTGGGGAAACCGCTCAAGTCCCAGCGCCCCTTTGAGACGTCGGCGCAACATGTGGTATCAGAGCTGACTAGCCGGCCAGCTACGCAAGTCTCACAGGGATGGCCACATCTTGGGATTTGTCAGGACAACCGTTGTGCAAGGTGCTGCCCAAAGTGTAAGCACGGGTGCGTCCACGGTCGGGGTGGTCGGCAGAACGGGGAACTTGATGAGGCAAGGTGCTGCCCTTGAGGTGTAAGCACGGTCAGTTCCCCCGGTTCGGGCTTGGTGTCGTCTGCACATAGGACAGATGAGGCAATGTGCTGCCATTAGGTTGGTGAAAGCATGGTTTCTGCCTTGTGGGGTGCGGGGTGACATATTCGAACTGTACAGGTTAAATATTGATACAGAGATGCTACTCAAATTCGGGTGTAAAGCACGGGTGATTAGCTACCGGTGTGGGATAGCTGCCGATCGTTTAGCTATAAGGGCTATCGACCAAAAAGTGGTGGGGCGTGGCTGAGGCAATGTGCTTCTTAATGGTGAAATCACGGATGGTTGGATGGATGTTTCCCCGTGGGCTAATTCTATGATAGATTTGTGTGGGCGCGGCTAGGCAAAGGTCCTACGTCCGGTCTCAGGGGGGATTGTGGCTTGAGAGAGATCCTATGTGTTTGTTTTGGTTGGTATGTTCCGTTTGTTGTGCGCTTGCTTGGACACAAATGACCTGGTTCCTACTTGGCTCTTAGGTGATGTGAGCGTGCTAGTTTGAGGAGGGGATATTTTCATTGAAGCTGATTTAATAAAAAAGAAAAGAGAGTTGTGGAGCCCGACCGACAGAAGGGAGAGTTTTCAAAAATAAAAAAGATTGAGGCGATAATCTATTGGAAGTACACCTCTTACTACAATGGACAACCACCTTGATGAGTTACGAGCATTGATGGACGGAGAGGAGCAGGTTCGAGAATACGGCTCTCGCATGCATCGAGATGGCACCAGGTCCAAGTCAAGAAAGAAAGAGCGTATGCACTCCACAGTGGCACCTCTCCAAGAAGAGATGGGTGGCCCTTCTGCATGCCCCATGATTTCAATTCAACTATTCGGACGGCTGAAATGGTTTGTGATTATGAGAGCACATTGGCACCAGCTGCTCCCTCAACCTCAACAAGAGTATTTATGGATCCAGACCGAGTCCGAGCTTCTTTTCAAGGGGGGACTCAGCTTCAAATGGCAACCAAGCCTCGAGTAGCATGAACAAATTCCCAACAAAAATAGGGTTTGGCAACCAAGGCAACAATGGAGGGAACACATTCCAGAGAAGAAACAATGCTGGACCTTCAGCTAGTCACAGCAACAGCTCACCAACAGTGGGCAGTTCCATGCACTGCTTCAACTGTCATCAGCAAGGTCACTCTTGGAGTCATGCCCCAAACCATTGAACAAGCAAATCATGGCTGCCATTTAAAGGATTTGATAGGATGGAGAGAGATACATTTGATCAAGAAGATGGTGAACCAGATGACGAAGAAGACCCAGAAACGGATTTGATGGAGTCCAACCTTAATGCCTTACAACAGATAGGGGCACTTGCGACGTATCGTGAACATCTCATGGCGACTCCTGCGAGAGGATCAAAGTTATTGTACCTGAAAGGCTGTATTCAAGACAGGATCATTTACTTCATGGTAGACCTGGGAGCGTCACATAACTACTTGTCAGAAAAACTGGCAGGGGAATTGGACATCCAATGTGAAGAAAATGTGACTCCTATTTGTGTGGAGACCGCGAAAGGTACAATGACCACTTGTAGATTGGCAACCAACTTACCAATCTCCCTGGGAACTTGGAAGAATCGACTAACGTTCACAATCTTGAAGATGGATGTCTTCGATGCTATTTTGGGATTAAGTTGGTTTAACGAACACGTGGTGACCTTCTTGGCAAACGGGGTTAACCTTGTGTTATTATACAATGGCAGGAGACCTTGTGTCATCAGAGCTGTGCCAGGGGACCAACTAGAAAAGAACGACACAAATGAACCTGAGCCAACCATCCCTCCCAATCTCATTCACCTCTTTAACGAAGGGCAGCCAGCAGTGACAAACCAGCTGACACGGGACCAAATGGAGCCAACATTGCCTGCAACTTCTACATCAGAGGTGAATCTAAGTGCCGATGCAGAGCTCAAGGAGCTCAACCTGGGCGACCAAACAAAAAATCTAGCTCATCCAGACGTGCAAAAAAAATGACATATATGAGGTTTAAGGGAGCCGTAAGTACCTTTTACTTTCATGTTAATAAAGTAAGCCGCATTTCTCATCGAGGAGTGAGCTTCAGTCTAATGTCTAAGTGCAGCAGCTTTACACAGGTTTTACGTAAGTGAACTAGATCTACACTTTTCCTGTGCTGGGTGCAAACACAATGTTTTTACTTCTCTTTACAGTTGGTCTCCTTTGGCCAGTGAATCAAGCACGTGCCCCTGTATATGTGAATAAAGTCTGGCCGATGATTTAAGCTCGTGCCATGAGTCTTAGGTTCTAGTTTGCCCCTGATGATGACATCAGCTTTCTCAAACGAGAGGAGGATGTTGTAAAGCTTACTCGGTTGCACCCAGCGTGCCCTGTAAGACTCTAAGGGGTGACACTCTCTAAGGTCCCAGAGCAAGTTAGATCGTCAAGGACTGAGCCTCCGGCCTGTGGTGAGCCAGTCAAGTAGTCACAAGTCCTGAGCTAGCTCTGGAGCTCGAGTCATGGCCTAGTCAGGAAGCAAGTTGATTTTGCCGCCGGGACGAATCCTGGAACCCATGTCTGGGAGCCAGACTGATTCTGCCAGGCTTGCCAGGCTTAATCAGCAAAATAAAAACTAAGTCCGAAAAAGTGTGCTTTACCAGAAAGCACTATGTTTCAGGACAGAGGGGGTGCGCCGAATCACAGTAGAACTATAGGGGGGAGTCCGGTAGAGAGAAACTTGGGCAGCTCAACCAGCGTCAAGAATCCAGTCGCCAGCTCTCAACTCCCTCTACCAGCACGAGCCAGGCACAATGCCCAGCACGTGTTGGTGGCCCCAAGACCGGTCAGTCTATGTATGAATGTAACCTCTTCCAGATTTAATAAAGTTGATCCTTGGGGATGATTACCATTTCGGTTTCACCTCTGGGACTGGTCCAAGTGGAAGGACCCTTACTACAACCTTTTTGTGTCGCCGGCGCCTAGGGGTCCACGTCACCGATGTGTGGCTTGCCGCTATGCCAATTGGTCAGTTTGGCGACCACTATGCCTTGGGTTTCATGTGTGGCTTGTCTTTGCCTTTGGTTACCTTTTGGGGACGAATTCTGAGTTGGCTTTCGGGTTGGTTGGGATTCCAGTTTTCTTAAGTCTAAATGGTTAAGCTTGTTACGTTTCTGAGTTGGCTTTTATGTAAGTGCATGATGGATGAATGTTATACTTAAGCGCGTGTTGGGGAAACCGCTCAAGTCCCAGCGCCCCTTTGAGGCATCAGCGCAACACTGGTACCTGGACAACGACGCTACCCAACACATGACCTCTCGCAAGGAATGGTAATGCAGCTTACAACAAACAGAGATCAATTCATCTACCTCGGAGATTCAAGCACCATACACGTGGAAGGCAAAGGGACAGCCAAGATCACATTCAACAACGATCTGTCCATTTGTGTTCCCAACATCCTTCACATTCCTCAGCTATCAAAGAACTTGTTATCAGTCTCTAACTGATGAGAGCTACACTGTTACTTCCTCATCTGAGCAGTGTACAATATTCGAGGAAGATACTACTCTGACTACATGGACTAGAGTCGGAAATCTTTACGTACTCTCTAATTCAGTTGCATTATCTAGTATCTCTAATGAAAATGTAAATGATAATGCTATTTTGTGGCATAGTCGATTTGGACACATGAATACAAGATCACTTTCCTATATGCATTGTAATAATTTAGTTGATGGATTGTATTTCCCTTCTTCATTAGATAGGAAATATTTCTTTTGTGAATCATGCGTCTATGGCAAACACTCTAGAATCAAGTTTCCCAAATCACATTCCATCAAAACAAAGCATGTATTGGATCTTGTACATAGCGATCTATGTGGTCCAATGCCAACTCTATCCTTAGGAGATGCAATCTATTTTATCACTTTCATAGATGATTATTATAGATGGCCTACAGTCATGTTCATTAAGCACAAATCTGAAGCCTTTGAATGCTTCAAGAGATTCAAGGCCATGGTTGAGACACAAACGTCTACAGAAGTGAAGGCACTCCGAACTAATGGTGGTGGCGAATACCTCTCTAACGAGATGTCTGACTACATGGCTGAGCATGGCCTTAGAAGACAGTTCACCACTTCCTATTCACCTCAAACGGATTACTTTGTTATACATCAAAAGAGCACCTCGTACTATCCTATATGTAATGGATTAGCTGAGTCTATGAATAAAACGATTTGTAAAGTCTTGACCAAGATAGTAGAAACAAGTCGATCTAACTGGGAAACGAAATTATTTTCTGCTATCTGGGCATATCGAACAATGCCAAAGCGAGCCACGGGTTGGAAAACACCATTTGAGCTGGTCTATGGCCAAGAGACTATTATGCCAGTAGAGTTTTTAATTCCTTCTCTATGTGTCACTTTAGCATATGCCACTGACTTGTGTGACGATAGTACTTATCAACACCAAGTTCAGAATCGACTCTTTACATTGACAAAACTGTGTGAAACACGTCTTATCTCTTATCATGCACAGTTACTTCATAAACGATGACAGAAGGATTGGCATGATCATCATGTTAGGACTAAGGATATCCATGATGGTGATAAAGTTTTACTTTATACATCTTCCAAGGTCCATCTCGAAAAATTGAAATCCCATAGCCAAGGCCCCTATGTTATCAAGAAAATTTTTACCAATGGTGCAGTTCAATTAGAGACCCTAGAAGGCATACCTCTTGACACGTTAGTCAATAGTAGCCGACTACGGAGGTACTATGAGGATATTTTTTCGGTAAGTCATATCTAACAAAATATTTTTTTTGCATCCGACGACATTGCATCCGACGAGTTTGCATCCGCCAACCACCAGTCTAATTTGCATCCGATGGGTTTGCATCCACCAACCACCAGTCTAATTTGCATCCGACTAATTTGCGTCCGTCGAGCCCATTTGCATCCGATGAAATTTGCATCCGACGCCAGACCTAGAATTTTTTTTTGGTATAAATACCTTAGCCACCAAGTTCATTACTTCACACAATTTTCGGACGAGTTCATGTCTGTCTAGCAAATTTCAGGCGATCTTCCTATTTTTTGATTCGATTCAGCTGCTGTTGATTGCATCTTGACCGCTATCACATCCTCTTTCGTTTGATTCATTCTCTGTTGTTTCCCATACACATTTATGTCCGCTTTCAAAACCCTTACGACATCTTTTCACCTCACAAACATTAAAACAAAAACAAACAAACGGAACAAAACTCTAACTTTTTTACTTGTTTTGTAAACTCTTTGTCTTTTCATTTTCAAAGTTTTGCCTCCACGACTTGTCATTCCACTTTTACAATTTGTCTTTTTGCATCTGCCATCTCGTTTGCATCTGCCATCTAGTTTGCATCCACCAGTTGCATCCGCCATCCAGTTGTATCCGCCATCCACTTTCATCATTACATCCAATAGATTGCATCCGCCAAACTTCCATCCGCCACTGTAGCCGCCACATTGCATCCGCCAACATTCCAGAGCACTTCAACAAAATTTTAAAAAATTTCACAAAATGGCCGATTCGGATTCAAACCACAGTGAAGAGATTCATGATATGCCTAAGACACTTAAACTCGTTCTACATGAAGATGACATCATGAATTAGTGGTATACACAAGCTGAATAGGTGTTTAAGATACTTGAATCTCAAATTCCACCATGGATGGGCCACCAGAGCCTATATCTGATATACCAGGCATATGAAAATCTTGATCAGAAGCAATTTACCTTTCGCATTGATCTTCAAAATTTTCAGTTGGATTCATCTCCCGACAACTTATTGTCGCATTGCAGAAGAGAGCTCCAGTCACCTCCTTGGGGTATATCTTTTATGACTTAGAAATCCACTATTGACTTGAAGCTTGCCTTAGCTCCAAGGGATGCTGCTGCTAGCCGAGACTATATTCCATCACGAGCTTCCACCTCACCTTCTCAACAGGCTGCCATGTTTCATGAACGCCGCATCAAGAGAAGACATGATAGGTCATCACCACCTGTTGAGACCACACCACCACCTAAGAAGTCAAGGAATAAGATGACCGCTCGCAAGCCGCCCTCTAAATCAAAGACAGAATCAGATATCCCACAACAAAGGACTACCAAGCTGACTCCAAGAAAGCAGACCAAGCAGATGGCAGGGTATGAAGATGTCTCGTCAAGTAGCGATGACAATGAGGATGAAGAGGAGGGCAGCCTCCAAACCATACGTACTCGACAATGCCGAACGTCACCGGCTACCTCCTCATCTCAGCACCAGATCCGAATCACCCAGAAGACACTGGTGCAATCACCAGATACAAGCACCCAATCCCAATCACCATCGAGATCCATTCTAGTTGTTACCTCACCCCCTCATGCCCAGCAGACACCGACAATACTTTTAGAGGAGGGAGAAAGGGAGCTGCCTGCAACCACACAAGAAAAACACACGATTGCAGCTGACTCCACTCATGACGACCAAGCTGAAAAGACTGTTGCAGCCAATCCTAACCAAGAAACAAAAAAAAAATCAAGATCAAGGTCAGGCAGCACAAATTTCAGTGGAATTCTAGGAAAGTCCAAGGGCCGAAGAGAACGTAGAAGACTCCTCCGCTCTGAAGCAAAAGATGCACTTGAATACTTCAATGAAGGCGATCTTGTGGAGAGGAGGTGGAGATTATTCCAGAGGCAGCTGCACTAGTCTCACTACTAACCACAACTACCACCATTGTTGATACCGCCTCCATCACCATTTTGCTTACCACTACCATCATTCCTACCACCTCCGTTGCTACTGATGTAAAGACACAAATAATTGTTTCACTTCCAACTCACCCCACAACCTCTCAGTATTCTTTTTCTACCTACCATCACCTTCTTTCCGAATTCCCAACTTTTCCAATCTATGACAGTTTGCCTGAGAAAGCCAAGGAAACATTGAAATGGCATACCGAGCCCTCATACCATCTGCATTGGTTCGTGCACCAGCTTGCACAACAAACAGATAAACTCAGGATGACAACATAGGATCTACAACTGAAAGACGCGGAGTTGCTGATGACTATGGAAGAATTTCAAAGTGAAAAGGCCACAAGATTGGAAGAGCAAGAACAGTTTTCAAGTCAGCTCTAGATCCTTCAAGAAGTGCAAGACCAGTTTGAGCGCCGGTTAGACCTCTTGACTCAGGAAAATAAGAGACTAACCAATGCAATGAGGATGGTTAAGCAACCAATAAGGCCAGAATGAAAAGAAACCAACTGGGTGAGGAGTTTGCTTTATTCTATAGGTCCGCGGTTGTCTTCATCTTTCTTTTCTGCAGCTCTTTCATTTGATCCATTACTTTTGGATCTCTTCAGGCTTCATGGAAGGGGATTCAACTATCATTGCTCCAGAGAGTTTCTTTTGACCAAGATCGATCTGACTCAACTGTTGTTTAAGTTTCATCCTTTCCTCCTCAGCTTTTTTTCTCTTTCTTTTTATTTCTTCGAGCTGCTTCGCCTGCTTCTTAGATCTTCTTTCTTGGCTGACCAACCAATGTAGGTGGTAGTTGGTCTCCGCAAGACATTTGCAATGATCTATCAATTGCTTCGGTAAGACTATCGAAACTGAGAATTTTTCAAAAGAACAATAAACTGATGGTAAACAGACAGATCGAAGGGAGGGTGGTGGTGGTGGTGGTGGTGACAATAGTAGATGGTGTGGCCGATAGGCATGATAATGGATGCAGATGTTGTGACAAGAGGGCTGGTTGAAGAAGGAGACTGATTTTCCAATACTTGTGCTTCTCTTTTCTGAAGGATCTTTGTCATGACTGGGTTACTTCTTCTAATTGTGTCTCTTTGGATTGCCTATCTGCCTTCTTAGCCTTGTCGTTATCATCTTTGGTTTTGTGATCTTGGTTGTCGACCTTGTTGATGTTATTGTTGGCAATGTAACTGCTCGTAGTGGATCTAAGTAGATCCACTCTCCCCCCCCCCCCCCACCCACAAAAAAAAAATCTATTGGTGGGGATGTTGCTATCTATAACTTGCATGCTCAAGGTTGGATCAACGTTTGGAATATGCAATTGAAATATGTAGAACATGCGACTGGACTAAAGATTGAATAAATTTTAACTAAATTTGTTTCGATCTTGTTGTAGTTGATTCAAATAATGAATATTTATGAAAGACAAGAATCAACTCTGATATGACGTGGATTTTTGAAAGTTGCTATATACTCAAAGATTCTAAACTGTGTACAAGGTGATCTGGAGATGGACAGATGAATGAAAATGTATTCTTGAGATACTCTACGGAATGCACAGTGGCTTTTTCTCATGCAAAAATCAATCACACAAAAGGAATGAAGAGGAACAAAGAAATTAACAAACGGTACAGAGAGTGAGAACTGTATGGCATTTGTCGAACAAAACTTTCATTCATCAACATTGATAATTCACCTTGACAATTGCAAGACAATTGCAATATCCCATTTGTCTTGTAGAGTAATGAGAAAAACTCTGATATGCCCTTGTCAAAAATAAGACAGGGTTGGTGACACTAAATCTACCATCATTGATAGCAGATATTGTAAGATATGACTTGAAATGCATAGAAGGAGAATATACTATTCCCATTAGTATCCTTTGGATTATGAGATGCATAAATGAACCGTTGTCTAGATTTCCAATTTCGTAGAGTTATTTCGTGATATGCAGTTAGTGGAAATCTCATCAGAAAATGGAAAGACATATAGATTTGACATTGTAGGCATGGAGATAAAATGTCAATTCCCTGGGGAGGGTGCTCTTGTATGGGAATAGTACTAGATGACGAAATATCGGTTTCTCTACGCCTTGCAATAACTCATTTCATATAACGTCTATGTATTATTGATCTGGTAAATGTCGTGGTAATGTAAAAGTTCGCAAGGAACTTCTCGATTGAGCAGCAGGTTTAACAGTTGGTTGCTATGGTGCTCGTGTGGTGTTGTTGTGCACCAGATGGGTTTTCGTCTATAAGGTACCTGTGCAGGATTTGGCTGACCAAGCATACTACGTTGGATAGACTTTAGGGTATTTTGAAACTCATTGGTGAGTTTCTCCATTTGCAATTGATGTTGCTTATTAAACAACTCCAACTGGGATTTCCAAAGCTGATCTCGAGTATCTTCAATCGGCTTTGACTCATGGACAGAGCACGGTGTGTTTTTCATTCCCTAGGTTCGTCAACATCTGATTCTTCATCTTCTTCTTTGATGGCATCAGACATAGCTAATTTTAGGCTCGTACATTCATCATTGAATCGAAGCTCTCGTCTAATCCATCTTGGAAGGCCGACTAAAAATTAAATGATGAGCATCTGTTTGGTGGGCTGTTCTTGTCCTTGACCCTTGAGGCGCTTAAATCGCTCGATATAGTCCGGTACACGTTCGTCTTTTGCCATCTTGATGTTACTCAATTTGACAAAAGGACTCTCTATCAAACGAAATGGTTTAAAACGCTTGATAAAGGACTCTTTAAGAATTGACCAGTTTGTCTTATCTTCACGATCAAGGTTAAAAAACCAATCACGTGCTTTAGCGATCATGGTCATGGAAAATAGTTGGACCATAGCGTCAAGAGATGTTTCGCCATAAACATCACACGCATTCTCAAAGATTTGCAAGAATCTTTGAGGGTCCGAACTACCGTCAAACTTGGGTAGATCCAACTTGGGTATTCTCTTCTCAAGATGAGCCATGAGTGGCAAAAGCTCCATTTAGTTGTGTTCTGGTGTGTGATGCTTCAACACCATGAACATGGGCTCGTGCTCGTGAAGACTCGACTCTATCAGGTTCTTGTCCCTCGAATTGGTTTGTGGATGGCTCATGTATTTGGGACCTCATTCGGTAGAAGCTATGACGTCTGATTTGTTCAGTTGTAGGAGATCTTATTTCGTATGGATAATCTTCTGGGATTTCAGGATCAGTATGGTGGTCCATTGTGTATTGTCGTGTATTTTTGAGTTTTGTATAGGTTTCTGGTGTTTTTTTTTTTTTTGGTTTTTTTTTTTTGCACTAGTAGGGAAGGCAAGGGGGAGACTCAGTATCAGAAGGGCTCTCTATTGGTATGAGTGATGTTTTTTGGGAATTTTTTTTTCGTGTATATGTATTTTTTTTTGAGCTCTAAGGCTCTGTCAAGCTGGTGGTTTGGTCGAAATTTGAATCAGAGATGTCGGTTCAAAATTATGTGCTTGGCCATGGACTCGGTCTGGTCGAGATGGAGTTAAGTGATCCGGTCAAGATTTGATCGAATTGCCTCGGTCGAGATGGTTACCAGGACCGTCAGTCGAGATGGTTACCAAGACCTTTGGTCGAGATGGTTACTATACTCCTTGGCTAGTTCTTGCATAATGAATTATTTCATTTGAAAGGCACAATTAAAGGACATGAAGTTAGTATATTGGTAGATAGTGGTTCAACTCATAATTTTATTTACTCTAGTCTTGTGCAGAAATTCGGCCTAAAAACTGAAGCCAGTGATAATAGATATAAGGTATATCTAGCTTCAGGTGCAGAGTTGGAGACTTGGGATGTTAAAGTTCCGAAGCTCCCACTTTAAATTCAAGATTACAAAGAGTTAATAAATTTTCATGTTTTAGATTTAGCACGTACAGACATAATCCTAGGGTATGAGTGGTTCCTTAAGATATCTCCTGATATAGATTTTGATAAGCATGTGCTCTCTTTTCAGGAGGGTAATGAAGTAGGTACTTTGTTTGGAGACAGATATGTACATCCATCTAGGATAATTTCATTTGCTAATGTAAAAGAAAAAAAATTGATTCACAGTATGAAGCATATTCTTTGTTTGTCAAACCCATTTTGGATTTCTCTGAAATGCATCTAAGTAGTTGTGAATCGTCAAAATTTTTTAACTTAGTGGACTTAGATCAAGAGCAACTAGAGAAAAATAAGATCTTTAATGAATTCAAAAATATTTTTCCAGTTGAATTACCTCATGGAATATACCACTGTCTAGGTCGGTAGACCATAGGATTGAGTTAATTCCAGGTAGTCACCATGTCTCTAGACAACCATATCGGTTTTCTCAAAAAGAAGAGACAAAGATTACTAATCAATTTGAAATTATCTTAAGATGGATCACATTCAGCCTAGCAATTCACCATGGGGTGATCCTATTTTTTTGAAAGCGAGAAAAGATGGAGGCTTTCAGATGTGTGTTGACTACAAAGGGTTGAATAAGGTAACTATTATGAATAAATATCCATTACCCCGAATGGATGATCTGGTAGATCGATTAGTTGGGACTAAATACTTCACAAAAATAGATCTTAGAACCGGATATCATCAGATTAGGATTCATCCAAATGATGTGCAAAAGACTAGTTTTCGGACAAGGTTCGGTCATTATGAATAATTTGCGCTTCCTTTTGGGCTGACGAATGCACTTGCTACATTTCAACAGATGATGAACGATATTTTTCGTCCATATCTAGGTCAATGTGTAGCTGTATTCTTAGAGGATATTCTCATCTATAGTATAACACTTAAGGAGCATCTGAATCATCTTAAGACTCTCTTGATAATTCTCAGAGGAGAGAAATTATATGCTAAGGAATCTAAGTGTGAGTTCTTTGAGCATGAGTTACTGTATCTCGGTCATAAGATCACCCCATATGGATTTGAAGATAGACGAGAGTAAGCTCAAGATAGTGCTTGAAGTGGCCAATACTGAAGACGGTTAAAGAAGTACCTTCATGTTCCAAAGGAACACTAAGCGATAAGTCCTCCAAACGGGTAAGATCCTTCTCTGAACCAACTATGTCACCTTCATGTAAACTTAATTTTAAATGGCTTACATGAAACATAGGGTGAGCTATAGACTTGTTCTGATCGCTCAAATTAGAGGCAATCCATCATATCTTTAAGCTTGTAATGAGAACCAATAGGTTCAGACTCCCATTTGATAGGTGATCATGCCCAAAAATCACCAAAAATACACTATTTTTTTATGGTTTGAGCCCCCTAATGGTGTCTAATCCTAACCAAACTTTATAAAAGCCTTAGGACAACTTCATCACACCTTTGAAAACGTGCTTACCAACTATTGGCTAAGAATTTGTAGGATAAATCCACAAATAAGTGCAATCTGATCCTAATCCGTATATATTCATTACATGCAAGCACTAAAAGTTTTGATTTTAGTCAAATATGGATTCTATAACCCATTTCTAGTCCAAAAATCCCAATTTTTGGCCCAAAATCACTATAAAGTCATCGTTTTGACTATTCAAACATCATGCAATCATTAAATCCAATCATTAATGACTGTAAAACAGCAAGTAAAATTTGAAAGATGTACTACATCAGTACCAAATCGGCAAGTAAGAGCATGTCACTCAATAGAGGCCGAAGAACTTTTTCACATATCGGTTTTTGGGGGGAAACCTCAAAAAGGTTTCCCAAACACTATATAATTAAGCTATTGACCTCCTATTCTTGCATTAAAGTAGTCATTCACTGTCATGTGCCAAATCCCAAGCAAATAGCAATAACAATGAAGTAAAGCTAGAAGCAAAAAAAGTACAAGACAATCATGATAGCATATCAATAGAAAGCTAGAAACAATGAGATCACAATGGAATTGCATTAGCAATGAAAGAAAGAGTACAATCAATGGAAATGGAGCATTGATTAATGTGGATAGGGCACATGAGACCTAGCAATGGAGATCCCTATGGCTTGCATTCACAAGGAAACTAGGAGCTCTCACTTGCAAATGAGCCAAAAGATTCACAAAATGATGTCTCTTGCCTAGTTATAGACAATACTCTTACTTAACTTAACTTTTTGCATTGACATTGTATTTGCAATTGGAATTTTCTAGGTCGATTCAAATTGGGAATTACATTTATGTTGCCGATCTTGTGTACATTCTATAGCACTGCATAAATGCTGACTGTCCATTTCCCGTGAATTCAATGGGGAATCAAGAGTTGTTAATGAAGTTGGCTTATTCATCTATTGAATAGGCTTTTTCATCATTGGTAACCTCTTTTCCTCGTCAAATTGCACTTCTGGTTCATCCTCTGATGATTTTGATGAAGAATCATCAGATTCACTTGAATTCGTTTCCTGCATTGGATCTTCCATACCAAACATTTCCTCTTGATCACTACCATTTTGATTCCCAAGGTATGATTGTAGCAAGTTTCCAATGTTGACTGTTCCTTCGGGATCAATATCAATATGCTCTCCTTAATTTGAGTCTTGACTTCCACTATCAGATTGTTCATCATCCTCAAAATGTTGGATCCTTGAAGCTTCACATCTTTGTTGGACATTTTGATGAACATTCGTTGGCACACCTTTGGGTGCTATAGATTGTTGTGCTCGTTGTTCCAATGTTCCCTTGTGATTTCCAACTGTTTTCCCTTGTCCATTTCAATTCTCCGAACATCTTGAGAAGATTTTACATTTTGTGATGGAGACGATAGTTGAAACGATGTACATGGCTCATTACCTCTTTGATCAGCTCCCGCAATTTTGTCTTATCCACCAGATAGGCTAGCAAACAATCTTTCCCATTTCACCTCGTCGGTTTGCCGATCTTGTTTCATTTTCTGCAACATTCCAACTATCAGATCTTGTGTGGCCTACAATTTACTTAATAGGTTCCCTTGTTGGTTCGAAACCTGCGGTTCTTCCATCACTTCTTCAGTAGGGTTCAATTGTCCATTGAACAATAGTAATGATGAATCACAATGGGTATGAGGAGTGGCATTATTGAATGTGCTATTCTGTATGCAACGTTGCACAGGAGATGACGATTGTTCAAGTTGGCACGTTGAACTCATATACCGCAGTGCATGCTCATCACCTTGTGAATTGCGGTGATGTTTTGATTGTCGTGTATATAGCTCATCATCATTGTCACTACTATAAAAACCACCATCGATAATAGATTGATTTGACTGGTGTAGCTCATGGTTTTTATTTTGGTCAAAATAGTTTTCATCATTACTCAAACAGTCTCCATATGAGTCATGTTGCTCATATTGATCTGAATTATTGTCATTGTGCTCCCCATACTGATAACATTGATTTGAAATACCGTCATTTTGCTCCTCGTACTGATAATCACAATATGATTGGTCATCACATTCAGATTGATTATCAAATTCCACTTCATAATCAGAATCAGAATCCATTTTGACAAATCAAGGGAGAATATGAGTCTGTAAATTAATGAAGACCCTTGTGAAAAAAATTGCGAAGTTTGATTTTTGCAAGGAAATAAGATCTTGACAATTTGTCCACCCACTTAAAACTCAGAGTTCTACGATGAGTAAAAACTGAGAATGGCAAAACCTTGAAGTTCATATGAAACTGAGCACTTTTGCTTTTTTACAGCATCAAATTCTGAGCTCAAACGGAAAAGATATGAAACTTCAAAAATAACTAATAAAAACACGTAAAATCTAATTTAAGAAAAGGGGTCTTAAGATAATAAATGAAAAAAAAATAATAATTACAAAATTTTAATAAATTCTCAGTGTCACGCTCTTTGTTCTAATCACTTATCATTTTTACAGCATTGGAATCCGAGTTCAAACAAAAAAGTTTTGTAGAGTTAAAGAATGAAAGTAAAGTTGAATTTAGACAACTTAGAATAAAGGGATTATTAAAAAAAACTTTATAAACTGGATTCTATAAAGTTTGAAATCCATGAAATGTTTTGGTGCTCGGGAGAAATTGCAGGAACCGTATGAAATTAAGAAGTTTTAAGGTAAAAAAAATTTAACGGCTGTCTATATGGTGCATTTGGGTGCTCGTGAAAGATTGTGGGCAACCGTAAAAAAATTGAGAAAATCTAAAAAAAAATTCTCAGGCAATAGGTAGAGAGAGAAAGAAGTCGACCGAAGGAAAGAGGGGTAGATTGAGAGAGGAGGTAACCTACGTCGCAAGTAGAGAGAGAGAATGTAACCGAAGCGAGTAGAGAGAGAGAGAAGGTAACGGAAGCAAGTAGAGAGAGGGGGAGGTAACTGACGTCGCGAGTAGAGAGAGAGAGGATGTAACCGAAGGAAAGCGAGAGAGAGAGAGAGAGAGAAAAAAAAACTCAACCGAAGGAGGAGGCGTCAGTTGCAATCTCAGATATTTTCAGAGCTTTTGTGAAGCCAAGGGCGCTCATTCAAACAATTATCAGAGGATCGTTGCACCTCAGTGCTAATCTTTACAGATTATTTAACGTGAACTGGGAAAAACATATCCTGTTGTGCGTTGGGTTGGTGGTGTTGAGCTTGAACTCATTGCCGTTGCTACAAGGGGTCGCATTGTTCCGAGATTTCAGGAGCTCACACCCGAAAAACTTGGAAAGGCTGGTTTGGTGCGAGAGAAAGCATTTGGGACTACAAAGGATAGAATGTTATATATTGAGCAGTGTGGCAATTCAAGAGCAGTGACTATATTTATACGTGGTGGAACCAAGATGATGGTAGACGAAACAAAGCGAAGCCTTCATGATGCTCTTTGTGTTGCTAGGAATCTTATCCGTGACAATTCCATTGTTTATGGTGGTGGGTCAGCTGAAATTGCTTGCTCTATAGCAGTTGAAGCTGCTGCAGACAAGATTCCTGGTGTAGAACAGTATGCTGTGAGAGCATTTGCAGATGCATTGGATGCCAATCCCGATTGTGATGAGACGAACAGATAACTGTGTGCCCCGGGTTTTGGTGACCTACAATAACAGATAACTGGATCGTGATCTCTGCCTGCGAGAGAGAGAGAGAGAGAGAGAGAGAGAGAGAGAGAGAGAGAGAGAGAGAGAGTTAGGTTAGGTTAGGTCGCGTAGGTTATGGCTGGAATGGTAGGTGGGGTTAGGTTTTTTTGTTAAATCAAACTTCAAATTGAAGAAATCAAAAAAAATTTACAAAGGACATGAAACTTCAGAATTGAAAACTTGAAGTGATTCTCTCTCACCTGTTAAAAAAAAAAAAATTCCAAAATTTTGGCAATTCTGACCCATCTTCACTAATTTGATCATAACTTTCTCAATGTTGATCCAAATCAACAAACTCAGTACCTCTGAAAAGCTAACAACAAGCTCTATTAGGCTATAGTATCAGATCAATTATTGGACATGATTTGATAGGTCGAATTAATCACATAATAAGTCTAAAAATTTTGAAGAAAGAAAACTAAAAAAACTAGAGTTAGGAATCAAGAATTGTCACAACTTTTTGGATACTATTCCAAATGACCTGCCATACGGATCTGATCAAAGCTAAGACAATGCTCTAAAATCCTATGGAAAGAAACTTGAAATAAAAACTCAGATCAAATCTAAAAAATTCAAATCAAGTGAAAGCAAAATCCATTGCAAATGTCTTGTGGAGACCAACTACCACCTACAATGGTTGATCAGCCAAAAAAGATCTAAGAAGCAGGTAAAGCAGCTAGCAAAAATAAAGAGAAAGATCAAAGAAGTTGAGAAGGAAAGGACGAAACTTGAGCAACAGTTGAGTTAGATCGATCTTGATCAAAAGAAACTCTCTGGAGCAATGATAGTTGAATCCCCTCCTATGAAGCTCGAAGAGACCCGAAAGTAATGGATCAAAAGAAAGAGCTGTAGAAAAAGAAAGATGAAGACAACCGTGAACCTGCAAAATAAAGTGAGCTCCTCACCTAACAAGTGGTGGTCAAAGCTCGACATTGCAAGGGTCCAAGGCTACAAGTGTAGAACTATCAGTTCCTTCACCCTTCCACCAAGCCTTCGTCATGTTTCTTTATCGTTACCAAACCGTCCATCCAAATCTGTTCCTACGACCAATTTTTTGATGATGAATCCATCCCCTTGAGACTGATAATCAAAGTTTGTGCAACTTGCAGATCGAAGGTTTTCCTTGAGAATGGAACTTCAACTAAGAGAAAAAACCGCGGAAACACCCAGAAGCAAATGGAGGATACAGACCTCTCAGAAGATAGAATTTGTCCAGAAACTAGAAGTGAAACCATCCATGGCAGATGCAATGAAAGAAAGAGACACAAGGAAAGCACTCAAGCATGCAAGTTGTGAAGCTGTTGGGGACTCTTCAATTTTGAGAATGTCAACCACTTGGAGTAATAAGACATTCTGGTTACATTGCGGCAGATTGCAATAGCAGTTTTTGATAAAGACTGGCAGCAATAAGCATTTGGTTTTACGCAAGTGAACGAGGATCTACGATGTTTCAAGTGATGATCGAAGATGAATGTGGAAGCGGAACGACATCATTCAATATGAGTTGCAGTGGGTCCTGCAACACATTAGGGGTGGGATGATGTTGGCTGATTCTGATGAATCCCCAAGATACTCGGCTAGAGCTACCCAAGAGCACCTCTCACCTTAGACCGAGGAGGTCTCTGAGAAGACGAGACTAACGAAGACTGAGAGCCGAGTATGAAAGTCGAGGAATACTAGTTAATACTATCAAGTAGAAACTGTGTAAGCCTCATGGTGAATCCCGAAAGATGGATTGACCATGTAGGAACTAGTATTTCTAGGCAAAGTAATAAATGCAAGTAGACCTCTCTTAAAGAAAGTAGAGTGAGCCACCTTTTGATGGTGATCTCTAGTGGAGGGCATTATTCCACTTGTAATTTGTTAATGTGAAAACACCACTAGGATGCCACCTAAGGAGCTGTCTTGCTTATTTAGTTGGTTTCTTGATTCTTGGACTTCTAAAATGCTGTAAATTAACTTCTTGTTTTCTTGTTTTGTTTTCTGTTAATGTTGTAGATTAATTGGAGTTTCAATAGTTATTCTCTGATCGTTTTTAGAGTAGGTAGTTGTAGGAACTGTTGAACGTTCTTTTGAGTTGCATGCTGATCTGTAAATGAATGTTCATGGCTTGCATTTCTGATTGAGTGTAAGTGCTTTCAAGAGACAACGACCCTGAGTTGTCCTCTGATAGGCAGGACAAAAATACTAAAATGTTAATCATTCCATTATGCCTAATTTGGGCCTTGAAATGAACAAGTTAATAAATCAAGAAAATCCCATAACCTTTGCTGATAGGAAGAAGAACAAGAAACGTAATATGTAAACCAGAAAACCATGAAGAAGCAGAAGCTTAACAGATTCTAAAGTAAAGAATCTGTAAACATTTGTGGTTTGATGGTGGTAGTAGGATACAAGGAACTATTGGAGTAGTTATGAAAGATGACACCGACATGCTGATAGTGCAGTTGGGTGTCTGCCTCGGTAAACATTATACCTGTAATTCAGCGGAGACTAAGGCTTTAATAGCTGGATTGAGGATAGCTGGCCAAAAGCAGATATCTCACTTATCAGTATTCAGCAATTATGCATTGATTTGTAATTTATCACCGCGCTTGTGGATTGTTAGGAATCCCATCCTGATAATTTATGTCAAAGAAATACACAGGTTAATGAAATAGTTTATTTTTGTTACAATATCTCATGTGCAACGACAACATAATAGTGAAGCAGGCTGGTTGGCTAACCAAGCTTTTGACCATGATGTATTTTACAATTGTGAGTCGATACTGACAGATGCTGAGTTTTATGCAAATAATCAAGATGTGTGGAGAACATTGAAATCCTATGTGCATTTTGGTGTGAGATGGCTGAAAGGTGCTATCCAAAGATTGAGCTGCTTGAATCCTAGAGCTGTTGTGAAAGCAATTCAAGTTGTGAGGAACTCCCAAAAGCTTACCCCATTTCGTTACTCAGTTGGACCATTGGAGGAAAACCTGTCCCAGCTGGTTTGAAAGGTTAGAGTAAAGGACTCCATCACCCAATGAATGGATGAGACATTTGGCAAGCGTAACCAAGATACTAGGTTCGTCGGGCATGGACTGCCCTCCCCAGCTGACTCGCCATTGTTGGAAGGAAAAAGTACCCCTTTTTAGTGACTTTGTTAGGCTTAAAGTTGTCTGATAAGGTCATGTTTTGGTTACTTTATTATTAGATTGAACTGGTAATTCTTGGGTTTATGCCCTTGAGAGGCCAAGTGATATGTTAAGGGAATGTCTATTTCGAATGCAGGTTTCCTTTTTGCCCATACCTTGAGGAGTCAACAATTCGTCTCATGCGGAGATCTTTCTCACTCATGTGAGGATTCCGTGCGGTGCTCATTCAAGGCGCTGTCACATCAGTGCGCCGACTTCAATTATTCTCAGTCATATCATCGAATGACGAGTGGTGAATGTGAAGAAATTCAGACCATTTAAGATCCAATTCCATAACCTGATCTTTGGTTAGAGATAGATTAACTCTACCAATCTTGACAATGTTGAAAAATCAACATCTACTCTATGAAAGAGATGCAAACTCAATAAGAACCTGATCAAACATCAAACATAAGATATGATGAGATTTTTGTCTGTAAAAAAATAGTAAGCTACTGTATTTCACACGTCTGGATTCGAAAAGAACATAAAATAAGCATTCTACACACAAGATTACAAGATATCACAAATATTTTGCACCAATGGAAAAGATGAACCCAAGAGAACTCATGTATAAGCATGAAGTGAGATAAGAGAGAGAGAGAGAGAGAGAGAGAGAGAATGTTTTTCTTCCCAGGAGTGTACAACTATATATAGTAGATCCATGACTCATTAATGAGTTTGGTTTTCCTCCATAACAAAAACCCTAGCATTAATGTGGACTAGATTCAAATGTCTCCACATTCAAATTCAATCTTCTAAAACTCATGTACTACACTTTCCCACACATTTAAAAAGTGTTTATTCAAATGCTTCTAGACTAATATACCTTTGAAAAGTCAAACTCTAAGTCTATTATGAAAATTGGCCTCAATTGCCAAATATACAAATATGACCAAAATAGCATAACTAGTTGAAATTTCTCACACTCCCTCTTCAACTAGTTTTAGCATAGACTTTGAGAACACTCCAAGTGAAGTCCTATGCTTCATGAACAAGTCCTTTCCCAATGATTTGGTGAAGATATCAGCTACACATTCCTTTGAGGACACATGTTGAAGATCCACCTCCTTTGCCATGACTTGCTCCCTCACAAAGTGATATGCCACCTCAATATGCTTGCTCCTAATATAAAAGATAGGATTGGTTGCCAACTTTGGGCTGACAGGTTGTCACAAAAGATGATTGGGATCTCTGAAAAATCCAGCAAGTGAATATCCTTGATCATCCTCTTGATCCATACCATCTCGTGCAATGTGTAAGTTCTTTGTACTTGGCCTCACTAGATGACAATGAGATAGTGACTTGTTTCTTTGACATCCATGATATAGCTCCATCACCTATGAAAATACAATGAGAACTCATGCATTTTCTATCCATTTTATCTCCAACAAAGTCCAAATCTGAAAATCCAAACAAGTTAGGTGATGATCCCTCATACAATATGCCAAAATCTCAAGTTCTCATGATGTCTCTCAAAACTCGTTTCCCTAGCTTCCAATGCTCTTCACTAGGATCTTGCATGAATTGGCCAACACAATAGCTTAGATCTGGTCTTGTGATGGCTAGATAGATGAGTGAACCAACTAGCTTCCTAAAAAGAGTAATGTCCTTGAAGGATGTTTCATTACCTCTTATAGTAAGCTTTACATTTGACTCCATAAGTGTATCACAAGACTTTGTATCTACCATATGAAATCTTTCTAGAATAAAATTAGCATACTTTTCTTTACAAATGAAAGTAGATTGAGAAGATCTAATCACTTATATTCCTAAAATGTAATGCAAATGACCAAGATCATGCACCTCAAACTTGGTCTGTGTTATGTCCATATCCTGTATAAGGGGATCGAAATAATTTTTGATGTGGATAACTGGCCACTCCAGTTGTATGTGATTATTAGTTATGCTACGTTATTCCGGATGTGGTCGTATCAAGTAATTAATTATCATATGAGGGCCTAGATCCATTGTAAGCTTTGTAGGCCCAAAAGGAGCTATTAGGCTTAAGAACAAGGCGGTTCCCTCTTTAGGCCCTTCAAAGTAACTAATAAGGATAATAGGCCAGTAAGGGCCCAATGTAGTTTAAATAATACTTAACAAGGGCTAACTATCTCTCAAGATTTTAAGTTAAGTAAGAGCATTGTCTATAACTAGACAAGAGACAATCATTTTGTGAATCTTTTGGCTCATTTGCAAGTGAGAGCTCCTAGCTTCCTTGTGAATGCAAGCCATAGGGATCTCCATTGCTAGGTCTCATGTGCCCTATCCACATGAATCAATGTTCCATTTCCATTGATTGTACTCTTTCTTTCATTGCTAATGCAATTACATTGTGATCTCATTGTTTCTAGCTTTCTATTGATATGCTATCATGATTGTCTTGTACTTTTTCTTGTTTCTAGATTTACTTCATTGTTATTTCTATTTGCTTGGGGATTTGGCACATGACATTTCTTGGTATCAAGAGCATAGATCCTTGATTCATGCTGATTCTATGAGAATTCCATTAGATTTGATGAGGTTTATTGTTTTTGTAAGGTTTTTTTTTTTTGCTAATTTTAACTTTGAAATTTTCAGTTCTGTTTAGACGAATTTTTAAGCATTCAATTTCGTCTTCATTTCTTAATTTGATACCATAGCTTTTTAGAGCTTTAGATCTTAGCTTTCATTTTCACAATTTTCAAGGCATTTGGAATACAGAGATGCAAAAAGTTAATGCACTTTTCCCAAAGCTATCAAAATAGGGTGACTAATGGCGTGTGCATGGATAGGTTGAGATGAAGGACAAAAGCATCAGTAGGATGCATAGCCCAGTAGTGTGGGCCTGCACCATATTGGTTTTCGTCTATAAGGTACCTGTACTGGGTTTGATTATGCAAGGTTTGGCTGACGATGCATACTGCGGTTGGATAAGACTTCAAGGTATTTTTGAAACTCATATGGGTGAGTTCTCTCCATCTGCAGTTGGATGTTGCTGATTTAGCAACTCCAGTTGTGAATTTCCAAAGCTGATCTCAGGTTTGTTCGATCTGCTTCGACTCTTGGACAGGAGCACG
>MU832632.1:0-69803 GCA_029204225.1 Diphasiastrum complanatum | reverse complement strand
ATCTTGATTCTTGAAACATGAGAGAGAGAGAGAGAGAGAGAGAGAGAGAGAGAGAGAGAGAGAGAGAGAGAGAGAGAGAGAGAGAGAGAGAGAGAGAGAGAGAGAGAGAGAGACCAAACCATTGTAAATCGGGGTGGCCCTTACTCACATTCCAGACATAAATTGAGGTTGTAAGTGGGCTTATTATCTGAAACCTACCCTTAAAGTTGACACTCTCAGATGCAATCAAATCTAGTCAAATGCATAATTTCTAGAATTTCATGTGATGTGGTGTCTTATTGTGCAATCAATTTTAATTTTTTTAAAGAAGAAAATGCATCTGCCTTCTTAAGTGGAATGTGTGTTCTTCATTTTTTTTTGCAAGATTTTCTTGCATGCACCTTCCGACTCTCGGAAGGTGCTTAGATGCACCTTTTGTCGGAAGGTACGCGTGTAAAAAAATTTACAACAAGAAAAAAATTAAAAAAGTAAAAATTGTTTTCAGGTCGGGGGAAGGTTTGTGTCCTCTACCTTTTTGCCTCAGCCTACCACCCTTTGTTGGAGTCCCTTGGTGAAATGGCAAAGTCGATTCAGGCTTGGCACGTTAATATTTAGAAAATGTGTAAAAAAAATTATTGCAAAAAAAAAGTAAAAACACAGGGAAGGTCCGCCTTCTCAGCCTTTTTGCGTGGGCGTATCATTCTAATGGAGTGACTTTCACGACGAAATAGCCTCGAAGGGCCTAGGTTGGGTTTCACATGAATGAGAGTTAATGTGAATGTGCCCAAAAATATTTCTCTTTGATTTGCCAGAAACCACTTCACCTCACCACCATGTCCAAGGAGTGGAGTATCCCTAAAGGTGTCATTCAACCTAAACTCAAGTTTTAGGGAGTATCTCAGCCATCTCAGTGGACCCTCCGGGTTATAGCCAATAATGGGCCATTTCTTCTCCCTTCGAATTGCATTATCTATTTTAACTCCTAGACATTAATCGTCCTTGCCTTCCAAAAAAAAGGGTTTAGATGGAATGACGCGGGCTTTCAAATTGAGGGATAAGTGCATTTTTTGAAATGAGTTAGGTTCTTTTTTCTTGTGAACCCCCCCTTAGGGATCCTTTCCATGCTCAAACCGTTTGTTCACCTAGGGTAGATGCGTTAATCATAAGCCACGGGTGGACAATAGGTTGAGTGAGCAGGTTTGCCAAGAAAATAAGAAACTTAGGTGCTGGAAAAAACGGACGGAACCGTTCTGCCACGAAAAATGGTAACATTGCGATCTAGGCGAACGGTTACTTGAAAAGTTTCCGTTAGACTTAGTGTGACTTGTGACTTCTTTGAGGTTTATCATAAAAACTGTCTTAATGTAGACCGTAAACCCTTTTTACATTTTTGTTAAAGAAAAGATAAACGTCCTAATAATCCCCATTTTAAAGTTTTTGAATAAAGAAAATTTTATATCATATTAAAAAAAAAAACAAATACACGTCATTATATTTTTTGTGATTAATTTGATGATGGACGTGGAATTTCATTCTCTCTGTCTCTCTCTCTCTCTCTCTCTCTCTCTCTCTCTCTCTTCTTCCTCTCTCGCGTTACGATGTTCGGGTGTCTCTCGGGATCTCTCGCGGACACCTCTCTCTCTCTTTGCTCTCTCGCAACTATCTTTGTCTCTCCTTCTCGATCGATCGCGCTGGTTTCTCTGTAATAACGATCATGCATTGTTCTCCTTCTTCTCCGGGGATGATTGCCAGTGGTTTCATCTGGTTTGTCTTAAGTCGATATGTGTCCTCTTCTGTTGATTCTTTGTGATTTCACTTTGATGATGTTTTGTTTATTTCTTTGTTGTTAAAGCGTCAGCTTTCTTATCAGCTGTAGACGATTTTCATGCTCAGACTTGAATCAGCAGCAAGTGTTACTGGGCTATTATGTCAGTTTTTTATCACTTAAAATTTCAATGGGACATCTACCTCTTTATTGGCCTCTCCCTCAGAAAGAGATTCAACCGATTTGAAACCCTTCTACCCGGCCCTTTTCATTATGTTTTGGTGAGGACTTGGGATGGGAACTGGGGCATCTTCATCAATTTGTAACATGAGAAGTGCTTCTCTCTTTCCATCCACATTAGTGTAGCGTCCCAACCTTTCTTTCAATAAGGTCTTTCACTAAAGGATGCATCCTGTTTCCTTGTTCCGGTATATCCAATAGGTTGAACAGTCTCCCTTACACCAGGACAGCTGCATATCGGCATCCGTCTCTCCATCTTTGGCTTTACTGGATATAAACACATTGTTTGCTTGTTGTTTACGTTTAGCATCCCTCTTGCTCGTCTTCCAGCGTTTGTTTGTTTCTATGATTGTAATGGTAGAGACTGTGGTTTTAATGTTGATGATAAATGGTTGGAGTCATAGGGGGGGGGGGGGGGCATTCTGCGAGTGCTGAATGGAAAGCAGATAAAACTCCGTTAAACTGCTGTATTCGTAAACCTGATGCTTAAATGAATTCTGGATTCCATGGTTGGGGTAATATATGCTGAGCTTTTTGGCACTTATTAGCTCAGCGAGAACAGTGGAAGAAGTGTCCTATATTCATAGGAATAATCCCTGGAAGCAAGTTGAATTAGCGATTTTGAAAATAGTAATGGCAACGAAGGATTTAAGGTACTGTGGATAACTATATTCAGAAGCATTCTCTCGAAGCAGAAGAAGCAAATACCTCATGGTCGGCAAACAGCATTGTGCTTTCAACAAAGTCCAGCTTCGATGATTGCTTTTGAAACTAAGCAGCTGCAGGTGAGACTCGTACAAAGACATTTCATACAATAAAAGCTGAGAGTCTCAATCAGATAGCCTCCTATGCCTTTGCAACAAGGTAAGGACGAATGAAGCAAAGCTAAAACGAGAGTTGAAAAGTATTGCTCTCAAGAAAACAGGTGACAAAGATATTGAGACATAACATTCTGTCTCCAAGAATCTATGTGGCCGACAAGTTGCTTTGTTTTCTTGATTAGTGGAGATCTTCCGTGAAGCCAATTGATGCTGGTTATGGCTATGAGATACCTTGGAAGACTACTCGGACACCTGTTTTCAGGAGCAGGCCTTTCACATTTGGGACCAAATGCAGCAAAGATAACAACTCCTGAGGTCCTCATTAATTTCTGACTCAATTTTCTATTGTTTCTAGATTGCTATGCTTTGTGTTCTTAAAAAACAGATCAACACATTATCCTTAAATTCTTGTCTGAACCTGTTCTCCTTCTTCAAAGACTCAAGTCAAGTCAATTTGCTTTTTGTGTTTTTGAGTCTTTTGTGTGATTGTTTGGATAACCGAGAGAGAGAGAGAGAGAGAGGAGAGAGAGAGAGAGAGAGAGAGGAGAGAGGCTGCATCACGAGCACCTGAGAAATGCATCCTATTAATTCATCACGGCAAGCAGTGGAGGTCCTCAGTTCGCTGCATCAAAGCCTGAAATTGGCTCATGGAGTGATTGTCGGCGATCGACAATTCGTTATATCAATCCAGGCCATAGTAGCTTTAAGAAGTGGAAGCCATTTGTTAGAGTATTTGAACAAAAAGAAAGCATGGAGAGTACAAAACGTGAAAGGTGTCGTTATGTTCCTCCTTATTCTTATCCTCAGCCAACTTGGCATCCTCACAAAGCTTCCCGTGCTACAAAGACCTCAACCAGAGTGGGTGCCTCCCATCAGGAATATCAATCATGGTATTAAGGTGGTAAGTTTTGCAATTCTTTTACCTGCCATTGTAAGCATGTCCTCCGGAGTCAGAAGTATCTGCAAGGGTGGATGTTATTATATACGAGTTATCTCGCTGAACTGACTGTTTGTCTCCAGATCAAGTCTTTGAGGAAAGGATTGCATTGTATTTTAAGGAGCATCCACACATCCAACTCTTTTCCTCTGAGGCAGGCTGCTTAAAAACAGCCTCAGAGGTAAACTCTGCTACAAGTTCAGTTGATTCAGAAGTAACCATTTGGACCTTCCACATGTCTCTTTTGTCGTTGGATAATTGGTCGAAATTTACATTCTGGAATTGTATTTGTGATAAGTAGTGTGGCCTTATCGAGCAGAGAGTTTGACAAATTTTGCAGAGGAAGCCCTTGCGAAAGAGTGTGAATGAGTACTTTAGTCGTCATCCGCAGCTTCAACTCTTCTCTCTCGACTTGCACGATCCGTCAAGTATTTTCTACCTTTCTGACTCATTTGAGCTCTAATGGGCCATCAGAGGTGTTGACATTGGACTTGTAGTTCACTTAAAATACAGGATGTATAAATGTTACAAAGGAATTTCCCAGAGAAATAGAGCTAGAAAGAATTTTGCCAACTTCATGCAGAGTTCAGATATAAAATGCTCTTACGCTAACAGTGTAGCAGAATTGCTCTCTAAATCTACTAGACGAATTAATATACAGCACTACATCAACTGGTATCTAATCGTCTAATACGTGGTTGTGCTCTGAAGCACTCAAGTATTTCTCAAAGGTTACTCTAGCTGTAGGTGAGATGCTCCCCATTGAAGCGTCAAATATAGCTTCTCAGTGAAAAGTCTAATGTGCTGCAGGGGTTGTTTTATGTTGGTTACTAAGCTGGCTGTCAAGCTTAATGAGGACTATGTTATTCAGTTTAGATGAGTGTCTGTTTTTTCCTCACATGTGTTTACTGCAAGTCTTGTAGCATTTCAGGTTCTGGAAATTTTCCGTTATTCAAGAACGCTGAAACCATGTCAATATGGTTGATGCCACATGTACTTTTTTGAAAAGAACCATCTCTTTAAACCACGGTATGCTTAAAATACTTGGGCCGAAGTGGATCGTTATGAACTCAATCACAGATTCGGCACTCACATAAGAACAGTAACATAAAAGATGAATTAACAGCATAGAATACTGAAAGGAACATTAAATTACAGTCAATGGTAGATCCCCGCAAGGAAGAGCAATGGGTCCTTCCTACAAAGGATTCTGAGTAATCCCAAAAACACATACTACCAAGTGAATGTCTCGGCTTGCTATTTGTACTCTACTAAAAGCAGAGATAATCCCTAACACAAAAAGTGAAGGGCAAATTGACATGAACAATTTCCCACCTACACTGGTGTGTCCTGGTCCAACGTCCTGTGGAGTAAGTAGTCACCTCCCCCTGGATAGAAAGAACCGTTGGTCCGAAAGCAATCATTGCCCTATGAATAAAACAACCACTGGTCCTGCCGAGTTAAATGGTCACAGGGCCCACAATATCAAATTAGGTGTAACAGTATTGCAAGTTCATAAGGGCTCCTCTACAAACAGAAAAAAAAAGGCCCGTGCTTCAGCTTGTGACTGTCTATAGAACTCTCTATAGATCTCATCATCCATCTCCTCCTACGTGGGTGGTGCCCGAGGAGCAGCAGCTGCCGAATCCACCAAGCAAGTGTAAGGGTTCACCTGCAATAAAAAACAATACATTGTTGTCAGGCAGGTATTTTGCAATTCATTGCATAATTCGAAAGCAATTCAATTTGTCAAAGCATAGCAAGAAATAGGGGGTAATGATGTGACTCACCTCGAGCATCTGGCCCCGTCCAGGTGCTGCGCTCGGGTAGCCCCACCATGTAACGGGCCTCAGCTGATCCTCCCTCCGCCGACTCTACTCTCTATCAAAAGGAAACTGGTAGCGCTCAAAGATGAGCAGCTGGCGTGTAATGTTAGCGAGCATCAGACCTGTTGGCAGAAGAAAAAAACATGGCACGTGTAAGTCCCCTCGAATTCACACACTAGCAATGAGTACACTATAGTCACTACTACAATATTTAGGCTACCAAGCAATTTATCACACGTACCTGGTCCAGGTCATACGTGCTCCGTGTACTCCACCCATCCCCGGTGCAGCTCTTAATCGTCCCGATCCCGAGTCTCGTGCCACAAGGGGTGCAATATGTGGGCTACGACGTGGATGGGTCAGTGGAAGTAGTCCCATCTGGCCTCCCAGATATGCGAGATTTCGTGCCTCCTGCAACAAACAAATTACAACGAAAATGGCAAAAAAACACAAGCATTTGGAATGTGGTGTTCAAATCTCACTAGGTGTGCCGTAACGGGAGAAACTGACACCGTAGGAATCACCCGTGGGCATGAAGAAAGGTGGTCTAGAGCCAAACTACCCTCGATTTGGTTGCCTACAGCTCAATGTCAACACTTGCAAAAAATCAAGCCTATACTTACCAAATATCAAAAACTGATCGTTTCGCTCTCCACAAACTTAGATCCCCCTGGCACTATGCACACCACCTCTGTATCGCTGAGTAGATGCCTGCCGACTATGCACATGCGCCGATCGGACACACGTAGCTGAAAATAAAAAAAATCTACCTCCTCCACGGCTGGCCCGATGGCCGCGAAGAGGATCTTTTCTGAGAAACGCGATTCTCAGAAACGCATTTTGCGAAACGCAATTCCTCAGAATCGCGTTTCTGTGCAACTATGATCTAGAATATGAGTAAAATGTGGTGTAATTATGTTAAAGGCCTACACCTAGATATTTTCGTTATTGTAAATAAGCGTACTAACTTGGTCAAATCACTCAAATGGTTATCATAGAACTAGTAAGGTAAACTTATAGTGTGAATGCATTCATCGATACTTATTTTATGGAGTACATAAGCATGATTTTGATTTTGAATTTCAATTCACTTGCTTTCTTGCATGCGATATCAACAAATATCTTTTGGAGTGGGAGATCAAGTAAGAGTCTTATGCCAGTTCGATTGGGTTTAGGAGCTTTGTTATGCCATGAACTTTGTGTTCTCGCTTATGAGTCCCAACGACTTCATTCCTCAAAATAATAAAGAGCTTTTGGCCATTATATTTGTTTTGAAGAAGTGGCACCATTACCCATTACCTTTATTGTGTTTTCTATGACATTTTCATCGATCACTCGTCTCTCCGCTACCTCTCACTCAGACAGACCTTAGTAATCGTTGATATTGTTGGCTCCAATTGCTCCAATCTCTTCATTTCAAAATTCATTATTAACCTGACAAAGTAGTGTTGATGCTTTGTCTCGCTTGTTGTTACCTACAAATATTTCTATGGACTTATACTTGGTTTACCCCAGGGCCCATACTTCTTGTAGTTGAAAAGCAGGCTCATTTCATACATGTTAGAAGTACTATTTTTGTAGAGTAGTGACAGAGCTAATGCGTTTCTTGGATGTCAGGATACTTATGGGTACTGGTTACCATTCATCTGTTGATGGTCATCAATCTGAGGTCATTGGCTAGGTATTGGAGGATTATATATGTCATTATGTTTCTCCTACTGGTTGATATTGCGATCAAAATTTTGAAGGAAGTAGAGTAGCATCCCATATTCCTTGTGACTCGCTCAGGGGGGATACCGTGGGATCAGTTGAGGACTTGGAATTTGAAGATGAATGTTCTTGATGTATTTCTTTAGTACCCGAAAGAGTGTTAGCCAGTAGAGACGAGATTGAAATCATTTTGTCACTTAAAACTTGGTATGTTGGAAATGTCCTTGGTTATGGACTTAACTAGCCTCTGCCATGGGCATTGGGTTAGTAAAGCCTCGGTAATGGCTGGGCAAGTCCATGCGGTTCATGGATAGGAGTTAGTAATTGGTATTTTTGATACTTGACTTATGGAGCCACCGGAGTGGAATAAGATACCTCATATAGCCTTGCATGGGTAGAGCAGCTGCATGGCCACCTGGGATGCAAGAGTACATGATGCCATAGTCACCTTGTCGATTCTGAGTTAGATGATCCACTTTTTGAAAGTTCCAAAGAGTCATTTCTATTCAGGTTTAGTGACGTCTGAATTGCAGCTGTTAATTATGCCATAAATTGCAAATTGGTGATTAAAAAAAAAATTGTAACATAGGAAACATAGAGTAAACGGGATTAAAAAGCTCTTGACTGTGTTGAGCATCACTGGGTGTACTAGTCAGATTGCAAAATCTGTGGCCTGTGGTACTTGTCAGATTGCAAAATTTGTGGCCAATTTGAACTGAATGAGTATTTGTCATTAAATTGCAAATAGCCATGTAACATAAATTTAAAAGGATTAAAATGTTCTTGGCTGTGCTAAACCTCACTGGGTGTACTGTTCAGATTGCAAAATTTGTGGCCTGTAGTACTTGTCAAATTGCAGAACTTGTGACTTATGAGAAGTATATTGAATATTAATTATTCAAAGGTTTGCAAATAGCCATTTTTGGTTACGATCCTTAAACATGATCTGCATTTTTACACTGGAAAAGTCAAAGATTGGACAAATCAACAAAGTTGTGAGTACAGACCTCTAAAAAACATTTTCTGTTAATGAGTAACTGCAGACATAAGAACTGGGGATCCTTCTCCTCGTAGAAGATTCATTCCCGATGGGCACCTTGATCATTTTGAGAATGGTACAAATGTACGAGTTAAAAACCTTAACTAAATCACAGCAGCTATCTTTGCACTTCGGTGTGTCTGTGGAAACGTTATCAAAGCTATCTGCTATATGAGAGTATGGTGTGAGTTAATTCTTGTCTTACAGATACAAACTACTTGACTTTGTATACTTGATTCTGATGCTTCTCAAGTGTGCTTGATGATTTATCAGTGCATCACAAAGCAAAACGCTCTACCAGCTAGAAGTCATGGTAATATGTGGAGTGCTGCGGGCCATGAATTCTATACCGGTGGGTTTTGTACAACCTTTACATCCTTAACTATGTTGTGGAAAAGTATGATACTTTTCTTCAAACTGTTTCACAAGTTATTGGTGTTGCTAAAAAGGCTGCTCTTTGTTGATACATTTGCAGTTGCACAGAGAAACGTGATTACTGGACTGCTGGGGCAGACTGATGTAAAGCCTCCCACAAAATGTGCTGTTGTACCAGCATTGTTGAACCCAGCTGGCAGCTACAATAAATATGTTATGGACAGCAGATTTTCTTGCCAGGTTTTATATTATTTTGAGGGGAAGTATCCTGACTAGAAATACATTAATTTAAAAAAAAAAAAATAAACGCGTCCTAAACAATCTCATCCATTCGTTGTTTGATTGCACAGGAGGCGCAGGTAGACGAGGAATGCAATAGGTACGGCAATGATCAGCAAATGGAACTTTTTACTAGCAGCAACCAGGTAAGACACATATCTGAGCCTAATTTGACGTTCAACATGTGTAGACCCCAGAAGAATTGAAGCACTTAATCATGATCCTCTAGTCCAGAAGCATCAATCTGGAGGTAGCAGTTTGAATCTATTGTGAGCGACCTGACGAATGGACATGATTATGTTTATTAATATCAATCTTGAGCTTCTGTTGGCCTTTTCATCCTATTTATTGTGATTTTCTGTTGCATAACTCAGGCATATGAGAATCATCGCCATCGTCAGACATCTGTTGACCCTGCTTTGACCGAGCATCTCTATGAGGTGAAACAATCTGTTTGTCAGTAGTTTGTAATTTTGGAACATGTTACTTTTTGATCTAGCATTGTGAATATTTGTTGGTCTTCTTGATGAATGTGGCTTTTTGAAAAAGAAGTGGAGTTTGAAAAAGGATATATGAGAAAATGAGAAAGGCTGCCTTTAACTGTTTGGTTGTCTTCAAGTAAAATTTGAAATTGACCTCTTGCCATTCTTGAAATATATCAAGTTTAAAAAGAATACTTATTCATCTTTCCTTGAACACACAAGTTTATGTTGTAGTTTAGCAACATTATACTATAATTAGAATATGAAAAAAACCTTGAGTGCATCCATAAGGGACTAGGGAAACAGGAAAGGGCAAGCCAAGTTTCTTTTACTTGCTAGAACAGGAGTTCCAATGGCTGAAGCGCGTAAGTGCCAGGTACTTATTTTTTTACAGATCTTCGCTTGTAATGGTTGGTACATATGGATATTTGCTTATTAAGATTGATTGCAAGCTACTCGTTGTCCAGACCAGTTTGACATGATCACGTGCAGATTTTCTATTGCGCTCTTTTTTGCCCAATTGGCCTATAAGATGAATGGCCTGTTCCAATTCAGCATAAGGGTGTAAGGCACAAGCTTTTTTCCAAAACATATAACAATCTCTTTTTGAAAATTTGCGTCCTCTATTTTAAGCAAAATAAATACGATCATGGTTTTCCAGTTTATTGATCCTGCAGAGTGTCCACCCGAGAACAATTAGACATATGCACTTGCCACCAATTGAATGGAAAGCTTCATGTATGGCACAATGAAGGTTTGAAAAGTTTTGTTTCACAGATACCTTCAAACAGACTCATTTGTGAGAGCAATGGGTCAATGTCAATGGCGATGTACATTTAGAGGTTAGCTTGCATAGTAGTCACATAACTTCTGGCTGTCAGGAACATGCATGTACACACATGAAGTTAAAAGTAACTTTGTTGACATAGTGTGTAAAAACTAAAAAGGAACACATTCTCCATGATACTCATTTGAATCCATTTGAGAAAGCTTTATTTGAGATGGTATGACTTTTATGTCAAGGGGTGGTGAGGGAGGCTGGCCAGCCTTAGATGAGGGTTCAATCACCCAACCGATGTCTGTTAGCAAAATGATATTCAATAGTTCTGTAACCAAATTCCTGTTCCAATGCTTGATGACATATCTGCTCCTCTTTGCACGAAATGAACGTATAAAAACCTCCAGAGTGAGTATTTGCTCTGTTTTCAAGTAGCAATATCTACAATAATCAAGAGATTACATTTAAGATGATTATGTTTACTACTACAAGATTCTTGAGTGGCTAAGTGTATTTTAATGTCGTTTCATGCAAAATTTTCCAGCTATACTATTTTAACTATTTATCTGACATCCTGTGCAATTTCTTCAGAATTACATCTGATATGATTGGCTGAAAGCTTGTAAAACTCAGGGATGTTGTCCAAATGCATGCTACCATAGTTCAGTAAATTTTTCAGTTTCCAATGCACATGTATAGTCATTTGGATGTATGTTTTGCTCCAGATGCATGATGCGACTTCATTCTTTTTTGTTGGAACATGTGACTCATCCATCAAATAAGCATGCTCTCTTGTCAATGCTTGCGAGTTTGGTCCCTGAGACAATGCTTTGAATATTCTACTTACTGACTTTTCCCATGGTAGCATCCATTCATCCAATCAGAAATTATTGAATATATAAGCTGCCATGAGATTTGCTAAAAACATTCCAAGATAAAGACATCTATCTATATCCATAAAAGATTAAAGAACATGCAAATAACACAAAATTAGTAGATACAACTGGTTTTATTGTAAGACCATACGTATTCAAGTTCATGCCATCAAGAAGAAAGGTGCCATGCAACAGTACAGATAGAGTACTCACAAGAACTATTTTTTACATGTAGGTTGGTCAATTTGGTCGTGATATACAAATTCATTAAAAGGAAGATAGATGCTCATTATCGGTAGCTCGAACAATAATGTAAGTGATTGCAGTAATGTGCATTAAGCTTTTGAGGCCCGTAACCTAAGCAAGTGAAGTTTGTAAAAGGTTTCAAAGGCCCATGCTTATTTTTTGGTTAGGAGGATCTTAAAGCCTCATTGGCTTGTTTATAGGCACAAATTATTGATGCAAGTTCATTGGGCAAGATGTTGCATCCATGCTCAGATCCATTCTGTTTTCTATGAAAATGTTTTCTGGGAAGCTGGGTAGGGAGATGGGATTGTAGTGGCCAATGAGATGAATTTCTTGGCAGCTAGAGCTGATAAATTTTGTAAATAGGTGGCTCATAATCAGCAATGAGTTAATTTGAAATATTGGCCAGAGCCAATTGAATAAGTGTAATATAGCACAAAGATAATGTTGCGCTCTTAAAATAGCAAGAATTTTTTTATCATGATATGGTGTGATAGCAAGATTTCTACCATCATTCTTAAAAGCGAAATGGAATACCATATCCTGTTCTTTTCATCAACTTTAAAAACAGTCCTAGAAGTGACTTTGCATACCACATCTTGTCCCCTTTACAAACATTCATTCTGACAAAGGTGTAAACTTACTCAGCTTATTATCAATGTGAGGGATAAGAAGAAAGCATCATTGTTCTATAGACACACCAATATAATAAAAACATTGTAGTAAGTGATCAGCCCACTCAAATAGTGCAAATAAGAGCTCATCACAAAGCAAGTTCATCTACACATTTTTGAACATCAAGATTGTGTAGTCATTTTGGCAAGGGAAAAGATGAACTGCCATTTTGTAAAACATTTACATGCACATTGCAAGCAGTAGCCTGAATAGAAGAGCCATGGTCCAAAATTTATGCATTAATGAACTAGATCATCGACTTTTGCAGAAAACCATTTTGCAAAACAGGCACCTTGCAAGCAGTAGCCAGATTAGAAGAGACATGTAGATATGACTGATCATGATCTCGTTGTTGAAGCCTTGATGTGGCCTACAATTTATAAAGTCAATCTGTTCTAAGTTTAGTTTGAAAAAGCAAAAAACCTATTAATAAATATTAGAGCATGGATTATGCACAAAATGCAATGAAAAGATTGCAAACCTTTCACCACATTTTGCCAACTCATGCAACCATCTTGCTCACTTGTCTTTTTATGAAGGTGACAATTGCAATCAGGTTGAAAATTCTAATATGAAAATGTTTACTTACAAAATTTTGAGCATTTTTAGAATGTTCCATCCTAAGAGCACACGATCTCATATTTACATGGCTTTTGTTCATGTGCTATCTTTGTATTCAAGGATTTCACTCTTTGGAAAAAGTTGGGACATATTGGATCTATGGAAAAACGCTCAATTTTCTTATTGTGGTTTAGGCAAGGAGCTTATATAATTGTTGTGTGTGCAAATCCATCATATCAATGCCTACATGTGATTGCCAAAAACAGTCTTTTCTAGTTCACCATTTTGTGGACACGCACCAATAAATGTTAATAGTGGAGTATCACAAAGGAAAACTTTGATTGTGTAAGCTCCATAGCTAAGTTGGTATGGACAAATAATTCAAGCTATAGCGTAAGTCAAATGGTGAGATTTTGGTTATTGAGAATAGCAAAACGTAAACTAGCAGTATAAATGTGTTGATTTGAAGATTGTAGAGTAGAATTTCGACACATACTACACAATATAGTAAAATGATAGTAGGGTATGAGTATGTGGAAAAGCACAAAGATGGAAAATAGGTAGAGAGGAAGTGATGAGTGGTTGTCCAATATAGTTGGTGTAGATTAGATAAGTGATGGTAATAATATATGAGGTTTGATGTTTGGCAAACATCATGTAAGAATCTCAAAAGGTCATGTAAAAAGGAAGATGGAACATGCCAAGAATCTAGGTCAAGTTTGTTAGTCCTATCGCTCAAGGATTGTCGGCGGTGAGTATTTGTAAAAATTCTGTATTCAAGGACTAGGCTATGAATATGGAGATGCTTAAGTAGGGTGGTATATTGAAGGCAATATAGGTAAGTGGAAGAGCACTATTCTGCTATTTTGTATGTGATATTGGAGATGATGAGCTATTAGTAGTGTTGGGAAGTGATATAGCTTCTTAGATTGATGGCACATAAGATTGTATGTAGCTCATAGGAGTTTAGCATGATGATTCTTGTAACCAACGGTCTTCTTTCATGTAGTATGAGGTGAATTGGTTTCAATGAAGAGCATTGATGAGCTCATTAGCAAAATTCCCTCAAAAATACAAAAAATGTCACAAAACTAAAAGAACACAAGAAAAATAAGTATGCTATTTGTTCAAAAGCAAATGTGTGTGTGTGTGTGTGTGTGTGTGTGTGTGTGAGAGAGAGAGAGAGAGAGAGAGAGAGAGAGAGAGAGAGAGAGAGAGAGAGAGAGAGAGAGAGAGAGAGAGAGAGAGATGGGGCATCTCAAACTTTGTGTGAGTTCTATACAAGAAAATTGCAATCAGAATTCTACAATTAGTCTAGTTGGTAGACATACTACGATATTCCACAACATTGTTTGCAGTCATCAGTGAATCTAAACGTTGGACAAAGAGGAGAAATAGAGTTTGCATATTTTTAGCAACTACAAGATAAGTAGCTAAGAAATTGTGCACCATAAGAGACATGTTTAGGTGTGGATTTTTCTTTTTTATGGATATGGGAGATGACTTAATTAAATCTATTAAACACACCAATGAGAGCTATGTTTCACAAGGATGCATATCATAAAACGAGTTTCCTACAAGAAAAAATATCAACATGATAAGTTGCAATTATTTTGGTCTTATCGTGGATAATGTTTCAAATATAATATTTTTTTGGGTGTCAAAACTATGATATGCTACATTCTGTAGATTTTATCACTCGACTTATAGCTATTGTGTTGTGTGAGTCCCACCACCCCACAAGTGTGGCATTGACATCCCACCACATGTTTGGAATAAGCACAAACATGTATAGGCACTACCTTTTGATATTGAAACACACATATGATCACTTGAGCTTGTTGTCCTTGTTTAGGAGGTTTTAGAAAAGTTCTCATTTCTTGCTCTTTCTAGCAAACCCATTCAAACAACTAGGAGTGGTCTTGGATTTGATAATATGTTGTTGCATGACTGGATATACTTGCATGACCATGTCAACAATATTGTATGGACAATGGCTAGATCCCTTACAACACATACCAAAAAGTATTATGAGACATCTAAAATATCCTTGTGATTTACGCTCCAATTATAATAGTTCTCGTTGTTAGTTTTCAATTTAGAAATGAATGACACTGGAAATTCGGTTTTGAGGAGAAGGTACATACTTGTTAGCCCTTATCACTATTGACTAAGAGAAGTTGGAGAATTGGGACTTGGACGACTTCCAAGTTTGGCAAAAAAATTGGTTTGTTTTTGTCCATGTGATGCAATCAATGTACGTTATTCTTCGGTTGAAGATGTGTCAATTTGAAGTTGTTTTCCATCATATAAAGAGGTATTGACACAATTTAGGTTACAGGTCGCATACGTTGGAGTAGTTGCAAACAAGATCATGAATAGAGTATGAATGCATAATGTTCTTCATTGCACCAAATTTGTTTCTAAAATGTAGGAGAAATGATTTATTTTTTCAATAAAAAAATCTCTATTCTCCTATGGTGAAGTCGTGTTATGTGAGATGAAGGTGGTAGTCACTTCTCTCAATTTTTGTATGATGCAAGTGTCATATAAAGATTTTAAAGAAAGAAGTATTTATTGAGTACATAGAAAAATGTTCTTTTCTACAATGACGTCATGATAGGTGGTCATTCAAAATGTAAAGGCTTCTAGAAGAGCCTTAGAGCATAATATACTACAGACCATGTGCAATTGATAATTTACACCATGCAAATGTCATTTTCATAATCACAATCCCAGTTTAAAAGCCTCATGAACTAAATGCATGCACTTGTTTTATAGTGAGGTTCAATTAAGATGAATCAATTGACAATCTAGGGTGCATGATTATGCAACATGCGAGCACTCTTTTCCAAAATTTTCCCTTTTTACTTTTATAAGAGAAAGTATCTTCCATAATTGAAACATGAATCATTAAACCTTACTTTCAACAAGTTTTTTGGTGTCAAGGGAAATGTTATTTTGAATCCAAACATAAGCATAATTTTCACTATAGCTTCGTTACTAAACGATCATAAATTGTATTCCAAATACCAGACATATAAACTTTTCAACAAATTCTTGTGTTGGTGAGTGCTAAATGTCACCTGCTTTTTTGCACTTGTACATTTATACCATGTGACTAGCATGTGGGGATGTGGAATTGCCATGACACTATATCATATTTTATTCTAAAATAAGTTAGAATTTCTTGAGTGTCACCTATAAACAAAATCTTTAAAGAAGTGTCCACTAGAGTCAAATAAAATTTACCTACTCTTGATGAAAAAGTTTGAATAGATTCCCAAGGCAAATAGTTATGATTGTGATTGAGTTAGGATATCTTAGGCATTACTCAATATTCTTTTCTAGTCTTCTTTCACATGGTTGAACATATTTGAAGAAGATCCAAAACACGTTATGGCCTACACATGTAAGCTTTAGACGAGGACACATAAACAATAATCACATCATAAACATGAGCAAGATAATGGGTTTTAAAAAGACATATTTGTGATAAGTGGCATAGAGCATCTTGACTCACACATAAAGTTGCAGACATAAGTTTCAACAAAGACACATGTTACTTTTTTTACAATTTATGTTAGCTTTTGGCTTTTAGACTCTTTTGTAAAGAGACTATTGAGATAACTATTAGCAAGAGTATCATATCTAAAAGTACCAACCTTTACTTCACTAGGACTGTCAAAATTAAAAGTATCAAGGATTGCGATTGAATTATACTAAACAAGATTGCGATATTATATATCGACCAATTTGATTAGAGAAATCATGATAATAGAGCTTCAACAAATATGTGAGACAAGCAAGACCTCACTATTTTTTCCAAACTTAGAGGGAAAAAATACAACATGTTTAAAAAATCAAATCTCAAAATACCAATGTATTTTTTTTTTCTATTTTGAAAAGACAAAATTGTTTAGGCTACTTTTTAAACATTCATTCTATCCCGGAGATGGTACATGTGTAATAAGTATAATAAGGTTTGTAGATGTCATAAGCTACTTTTTATTTTTCCAATTAGTCCTAGACAACTTAGGAGCATGTTTGGAATTGCGTCACATAATATAAAATAAATATTGAATTTTTTCATAGCTAGAAAGGCCAATTAGCCATAAGTTGACGTGAAGTTCCATGCACACTTTCATGCACATGCACATTCAGTGATGGTTGTTACTTTCATGCAAATTTAGTGATGGTTGTTTGAAACCAATTTCATAGCACATATCATACTTTATCAAACTAGCGGTCAAGCTATTGGTCACATCAACTTGTGTTCCATTATCCCCAAATGGTAAATAGATAAACCTTGTACATCAATATATAATCCATGGAATATTCGAGTGTGAAAGACTATATCAAGTATCACATTGGAAAATATGTAGCTAAATTGTAGTCTTTTATTAGTTGTAGTTTGAGTCCAAAAAATGTGGCATAATGGATGAAGGCTCTTTTTCTTACCTCGAGGTACATATTTTAATTCCATAGAGGCACACATGGGACTTACAAATAAAAATCAAATCAAGCAAAGTGCATTTGGGTTGCTACATTGGGATAATGATGGCCCCAAATTCATTTCGTGTTATATGCTATGTGGATTTACTAGCAAATTGATAGTCAAAATGGTATTTTTAATATTGTTGTTAAGCCAAACAGATCTCATTGTGGCGAAGGGAAAAGTTGCAAGGCATAGTGTCATGATTTTTTTAACATGCATTCCTCACATAACTTGATCAATGCTTTGGCTAAAAAGCCTAAGTTCCCTACTGTTAAATCCGAACATGAATATATAATTGACTTTGGCAATGGACAAGAGGGAACTATATATGACAAGGTAGTGCCTTGAGTGAAAATAGGCATTTAGGGCTGCAAAGATCATTTTAATTTTCATGAAACCATTCTTAGAAGATTTGATATGGTGCTAGGACTATAGTGGTACAACTTGATGCGAAGTTGCATAAAGATATGTTCAAGTGGGATGATATGCAGGTGGAAAATCATGGAGAAGACACTCTTTCAGAGCAGCCAAAGATTTCTTATATGTATATGTGATAGATGGTTAGGAAGAAATCAAAGTACAATTTTTTTTCAATGATGAGTAGCACTCATAATGGATTTGATCTTTTTTCAAAAGTTTTACCTTTTGATCTTTCACCTTCATTCTATATTGAGCAAGTTAACATCTAGTAGTAAATCCATTCTTAGGACACCCTATAGACTATCACCAATAGGGGTAGTAAGCTTACCAGTCCACCATCTGACGTCCATTCAATCATCTTAAAGCTGTGTAGAATTTTTTACAATTTTAACTGAAGGAGACCCAACCAAATTTTCTCTTATGCGTCTCTGGTCCATCATCTTAAATTTGCAGCATTTTCTCTTAGTGGGTGTACCAACGATGGGCACAGAGAAACATTCAATAAAAAAATACGCGAATATTTCGGCCCTATCAACAACTAGATGTGCCGCAAAAGGAGCTATTTTTTTTTTTGCTTTAGCAATGCCGATATCACGCCTTTTTTGAGAAGATGGGGGGCTAGCCTAACATCATTATAGTGAAAATCATTAACCACAAAAATTCCTATTTCATCAGCCAATCTTTGACAAAAGAAATGTTATTAATGAGCTAAATAACATTAAATTATCCTTTTTTTAGATTTGCATTTACTAGCTTAGGCCAACATCATAGTGAGTCTGATTCGCCTTCGTTTTTCTTTAAATTTGTTTGTGCTTGATATCTTAGTCATTGGATATTCGTCTCCGCATAGTATCAGGTTGTTCACAGAGTAGAGTGAGCAGACAATTCAATGCTCCCATGAGCCTTTAGATGAGACCTCGAGTGACGGAATGTGTGACATCATATTGCATTCCATTCAGGATGGTTTGCAATTCATCACACAACATCATTCGTCATATGATGCATTGCATTTGTACTGTTATTTTCATTTCGGACCGATGGGTGCTATCCAAGAACCTCACATGTGCACGTTAGAGACGACACACATGCCGATGATGATGTCCATAACGGTGCACTTTCTGATGCCTTTGAAGAGCATTTAGAGGGTAGTCACAAAGCTATCACCGTTCGAGAGTTTTACTGGTATCATTTACATGTTCGTGCAGAGCATGTTTCATCAATCCATTTGGGTGGAAGGCTGTTACAAGAGTACGCACGTGACATGACGACAAGGATGGTGCAGAATAACATAAACTACTACTAAAATAATCAGCATAGTTTTTGTAGAGAGATTCGTAGCGATATTATTGATGCCTTGGGAGCTCATTCGGCTAGCGACATAGGAACACGAGTAGTGCTTCCATGTTCTTACATCGGTTCACCGCGTCATGTCCATTAGCAATACTAGGATGCTATGGCCATCATTAGGGAGTTGGGTTCTCCCGATTTGTTTATCACGATGACAACGAACCCAAATTGGTTGGAGGTGAGGAGAGAGTTGCGATTCCAGCAAAAAGCTATAGATAGGCCTGATTTTGGTATCGAAGGTTTTTAGCATGAAGCTTCAACATTTGATCGACTTGCTGAAGAACGATGGTATTTTTGGGTGCATTATAGGGAGGCTGCATGCCATGGAATTCCAAAAGAGAGGATTGCCTCATGCCCACCTATTGATTATATTGGAGGAGCGGAGCAAACCCATCAATGTTGGGAATCATGATCGTCTTGTGTGTAGAGATTTCTGTGAAGGAGGAAGATCCGGAGTTGTATAAATGACACGAATGAGTGTAGTAGCTTCTTGCGCGAGGCAGTGTCATGGGGCACTCCATCGCAGCTTCGTCTCATGTTCACTGTGCTTCTTTTGACATGTGCCCCTTCCGACCCATTGGAGCTCTGGAGGAGCATAGAGCCGCATTTAGTTGAGGATTATGTGCATGAGTTGGAACAACCAGTAACGTGTGAGACCATTTTTGTGAGTTAGGTTTTGGTAGGCAGAGTTGTTCTTGATGTGGAGCTGCACATGCAGGCAGCTAGAAAGTCATTGGTGAATTTTGGGTTTAGGGTCCTAGATGTCGATTTTGGTTCATCTCCATTGTTTTGTGAGGAGATGTTTGTCGACGAGAACCCTTTAGAGGTTGAAGTTGACATCGAGAGATTGAACGTGGATCAGCGAAAGATTTTTGACCATGTAGTATGTGAGCATGTTGTTCGGAGAGTGGGTGGAGTATTTTTTTTAGATGGTCCGGGTGCTACAGGCAAGACGCACCTGTATAGTGTCATGTTGTCATATGTGCATGCACAAGGGTGGATAACATTGGCAGTTGCATCATGTGGGATTACTGCATTGTTGATGAAAGGTGGTAGGACTGCACACTCGTGGTTTAAAATTCCTTCGAAGGAATTGAATGAGAGCTCGACATGCAACATTTCTAAGCAATTTGCGTTAGGTATGCTTTTGATGGCATGTCGACTGATCATTTGGGATGAGGCTCGTATGGCGCCTAAGTAAGCTATAAAGTGTGTAGATCGATCTCTACGAGATATGTTGAGTATCAATGCTCCATTTGGAGGAGTTCCAGTTGTTTTCGGGGGTGATTTTTGACACATTCTACCAGTGGTACCGCATGGTAGTCAGGCATAGATTGTCAATGCTTCGTTGAAGTGTTCGCGTTTGTGGAAACACATGGAGGGTTGACAAGACCACGAAGAGCACCAGCAAGATTTGTGCCAGGCAGTTCAGCTTCCACATCAGAAGAGTTCTGCGGGTTCAGTGGCGAACCACAGACATTCGAGGAGGCGATTGAAGGTCTAGAAAAGGACAAATGGATCCAAGCCATGAACGAAGAGATGGATTCCATGAGGAAGAACCATGTATGGATGTTGGAGCCATTACCTCATAAGTGCAAGACTGTCAAATGCAAATGGGTTTTCAAACTCAAATATGGACCAGACATGAGTGTGACGAAATACAGGGCAAGACTAGAAGCGAAGGGTTTCTCTCAGAGATACGGTATTGACTGCTCTGAAACCTTCTCTCCTGCTGTCAACCATTCATCCCTACATCTGTTGTTTGCATATGCAGCAACTTATGACCTCAGGATCCACATTGTGGACGAGAAGACAACCTTCTTGCATGGCGAATTAGACGAAGAGGTCTACATGGATCAACCCCCATGATTTGTCTCGAATTCACTTCCTGACTATGTATGCATAATGCATAGAAACATCTATGGTCTGAAGCAATTAGCCCGACAATGGTACAAAAAGAAGGATCAGGCCCTGAAATCATTGGGATTCAAGCCTCTGTTGGCTGACTCTGGGCATCTCTCAGGGACAACTGTAAAAGCGTCTCAGGAGGATGCACCATTACATCAGGAGCAACAATTATTTGGGTCAGCAAGAAGCAGACCGTTGTAGCCCAGTCGTCCGGCGAAGCAGAGTACGTAGCAGCAGCGAAGATGGCCAACGAAATAATTTGGCTAAGGCAGTTTCTGGACGAATTGGGCGAAACAAGGAACAAGCCATTGGTCTTGCAGATGGACAACACCTCTGCGATACACCTGACAAAAGATCCTATGTTCCACTCAAGAACGAAGCACATTGCGATCAAGTATCACTTGATCAGGGATGTGATTAAAAGGAAGATGATGCAGACCACCTTCATAGGAACGAAAGATATGGTTGCCGACATCTTCACTAAAGCTCTGGACAAAGGGCTCTTTGAGAGGCAAAGGAGCAGTCTCGGGATCATAAAACTACCATGCTTTGAGAGGGAGCTGAAGAAACAAAGTGTTTCTGATTACAAAACCTTGCTGGCTTTCAGCCCTTCACTTGACAAAGATGTTTATGAACTCAAACATCTGGAGACACAAAACACGAAGAGTTTTGCAAACACGAAAGTCAACGGAGACGAAGACGAACGGTTCGCGAACACGAAGGATCCATGAACAAGATTCCTTTGCGGTCCAGCAAGAGAGAAACGTAGGCGAGGTAAACAAAACCAACGATGAAAATGAAACCCGTTCTGTCCTCATGCTCCAAGGAGTGCCACCAGAGATCACGCAAGTACCCAAAAGTACAGAGATCTGACCTGATGACATGACGTCAGCAGATACTTCCTAGGTCGTGGCTAATCTGCCACTCTTGTAATTTTATGATTAGTTGTAGATGTATAATCACTCTAATCTTAGGTTTACATAGAGAGACCGTACTTATTGGATAATACTTGACATATATCAGAAAATGATACACAAAGTGTAACTAAGAGAGAAGAGACACTGAAGAAGTCTGATGCTAGTAAGCAATCAAGACGAACACAGACAAAAGCTCTGCTTGCATGCGAGAAGATAATTCTGTCTAGGATCAGAAGATCCAATTGTCCGCTAGTGAAGCGAGACTACTACTTGTGAGAGAACTGTGCTTCTCTCATACCAATGCATTGCATGGATTCGCATGCAGTGCCCTGAAGAAATCAGAGAAAATCAGTATAGATTATTTTCTAGTTGTGTTTGATCTCGGATGTTGAATGCTTATGCTGTATGTCTGAGTTTTCTTGTTCCCTTTGAATTTCGCACCTTGGTTGAAATTAAGTCAAATGTTGTATTAATCTTATGAACGTAGATCAGTAGTAATTGACTACTCTCTAGAGGATTGTAGGAGTGGTTCAGCTGGCAGTGCCTAACGAACTCATCTGAACTCCATCCAAAACTTGAAAGAGAGTCGCGACTGTTTCGTGAATTTTTCTCCTCACGATTCTCATCAGTCGTATCAGAGCATCTCACGATTCTCATCACATACCACATGCATGAACAACATATTCACTTTGAACTGTGGGCTGCCCGTTAACAGACATTTGCAAACACAAATCGCCTACCGCTCCTGTCAACCTTTTTATTAAGATACTCCTTGTGCTATTGTTGAACATGGTGACCCCTACTATGGCCCCTACTATGGCCGAGATGTGTGAGATATCTTAGATATTAGAGATGCAAGATGTGCGAGATTGGCCACCATCCAAATCATCGGCCGCCACCTAGATCAGCCTCCGTTTCCTGTCAACAACGGGCACTCTTTACTAGTATATATATATATATATATATATATAAACTTTGTTACACTTTTGTATGCATGGGTGAGGTCCCATGCATCCTCCTCCCCTCACCCATGCATACGCCTTCTTTAAAACCAAAAAGTAAAAACAAAGGATGTGTGTATGGGGAGGAGGATGCATGGGTCCTCTTTCCCATACATGCATAGATTCTCCAATTGGGTCCCACTCTCTCTCAATTTAATCCTTTCTCTCCCTTGGTCCCCTTCCTTCTCTTACACATCTATGTAGTATAAAATTATTTTAGAGAGATAATGTGTGTTTCATGTCACGATGTGCCGCCAAAAATGTCATTCTTTGCCCGACAAAAATGTCACGCTCTGCTCGCAAAAAATGTCATGCTCTGCCCGCAAAAAATGTCATGCTTTTGCAAAGGAAAATGCTAAAAAATATTTGAACAAAAATGTATGCACATGTGTGCCTTGGTTTAAAACTCTTGTGTGTGTGTGTGTGTGTGTGTGTGTGTGTGTGTGGGAACTAATTTGTCATCCTTCACGATGGCAAATTTGTGCCCTTCTCATACCCTTCTCACCCCTCCCTCCCCCTCACTCTCATTATGACCTTTAAAGCTCTTTGACATATGGTGGGTATGACAAAAACGTGGGCGAGGCCTCCTCCCCATGAATGCATCTAATTCTAATTCAAATTGCTCGCTCTGCCTCCTTCCTTCATCAATGCTCCTCCATCCACCATTGATGCTCCTCCTTCCTCCATCGATGCTCATGTCCTCCATTCGCCCTCCTCCTTCCTCACACTCTCTCTCTTCTCACTCCCTCCGTCTCTCTAGTGCTCTCTTCGTCGCTTCAGGCTTCCCTACTCTTCTCACCGGCGTCCCTCTCCCATCACTCTCTCGATCACATCAAGCTTGAGGTTGCCACATATTGTAGGTTTCGGCTCCATCGCTCTCTAATCCGTAATTTTGTATTGTAGGTTTTGGAAAAGTATGGTTATGACTTCTACAATGAATTAAGCACCTCATTGCATCTCCCCGATCTCTCTCTCACGTCTGAAGAAGGCATTGCACATGAGGCAGACATCGGGGGCGTCTAAAGGCAGGCGCGCACACACACACACAATTCTCCCACGATCATTCAAGCCTGGGGGCTAGAAGAACACTGCGTTTCTGTGGGTGGCTTCTGTTGGCTATGGTGTGTACCCCGTTTGGAGTTCATCAATAGGCTATGAGTTGGCTATGATGTGGCCGCCCATCATTGGCACCTGATTCCTTCGAACTACAATATGAATGTATGAAGCCAGGCCCCACTCCATGATCAGATTGGTTGTGGGGTCCAGATTGCAACCATGGTAGTAGGTGAGCTAAATCAAGGGCTTTCGAATCTCTCACCACACACCACTCATTATTGTAAATGTTTCTTCATTCACCACCACCATCGCCAGATTTTATCTCCACTTGCCTGCCCGATCCACTCGGCAATGTAGTCTCGAGCCACATCAAATGAATAGATTGAGAAAAAATATATAAAGGATCTTTACAAAGGTTCTTTTTTGGATTTAGAACTCCTCTAATGTGAAAGTATATGACCTTCGGGAATTTTCTCTCTCTTCGCATTTTTGCAAAAAAGCAGAAGGTGCCCTAAAATGGTTGAACTTTAAATTGTGGCAAAATAGTTTAAACTTTGAACTGTTGCAAAATAGTTTAAACTGTTGAACTATGCTAGTTTCGCATTTCAAAAAAATGCGAAAAAGGCGACACTGTGAAAAACATAGTTCATTTCGGCATACTGTCGTGACACTTAGAGTATTTTTGCAGACTTGTTCTGAATGCTAATTTTGTGGAAGTTCTTGAAGATGGCCAAGTCTTCAATGACTTCAAGTTGTTGAACTTAACATCTGAACTTGAAATTATGATAGGATTGGTTACCCTTTGTTGGAGATCAGTCGGAAGCCCATTGTAGACGTTCTTCAAATAAATTGGTTGTCTAAGTTTGTGATTCTTGTAGGTATCAGATGAGCAGACGTAGAACCAAAATTGGTTTCACCTAACCCTAGATCAATGATCAATAAAAATCCAGGAAGAGTCTTGAAATAGAAATTAGTCATTCACCAAGGCGACAACTGTGGGTTTAATTTTCAACGGTCCCACTTAAGGTCATGGTTGGTGCCTTGGCATCTTCGTCAAGTTTAGCATGTTGAAGAACTTTTGATTCTTGATCCTGAGAAGTGCTTTGGTGAACATGTTTGCGACCATTTCTGTTGTGGAGAAGTATTGAAGAATCCCTTGCCCTGAGAAAACTTTCTCCCAAATGAAATGATTCTGGATTTCGATGTGCTTGGATTTGCCATGAAATATGGGATTCAGTGACAGTGAAATACAGCTCAAGTTGTCACACAAAATGGTGGTAGCATTGAACTGAGTGTGATCCAAGTCGTGAAGTAATAACATGACCCATATAGTTTTTTTTGAAGCTTGACATGTTGCGATGTACTATGCCTCTGTTGAAGAAAGCGCAACTGATTTCTGCTTTCTTGAATTCCATGAAATCGGTCTCCTTGCCAGATAGAAATAGAACTTGGAAGTAGATTTTCTAGTAGAGACTATTCCTCCCCAATCTGAGTCAGAGTAGCCTCGCAGGACGAATGGGTCGATAGCATTTCCATCATAACATAAAATGTGATCTAGACTTCCCTGAATATATTTCATCACTCTCTTTAATGCTTTCCAATGAGAAATCCTAGAATTAGACATGAATTGACCTAATGTGCTAACAATGTATGCTAAATCTGGTCTAGTACATAGCATTGCATACATCAAAGATCCTATTAGTGAATGATAAGGGTACTTCGCTATGTCGAGTACTTCACTATCAGAATTAGCACTAGTAGGTTTAGTCAGTACAATACTTGGATCCGTTGCGGTATCAATTGGTTTCCAATCAGACATATGAAACTTTTCTAAAATGCCTTTTAGATATGTCTGCTGTTAAGATAGATCTTCTTCTGAAGTCTATCTCTAGTAATGTGAATTCCTAGCAAAGAATGAACAACTCCTAAATCAGTCATGTCAAATTCCTTTGACAGATCACTCTTAGTAGTGTGTAGTAGAGAAGTGTCGTCAGACAGAATAAATGCATCATCTACGTAAAGAGATATGTGAACTGAATTGGTTCCTATATGCTTTGAATAAACATTACAGTCAGCTGAATTGTTTGCAAATCACAATTGAATGAGATAAGAGTTGATTCTTTCGAACCATGCTCTTGCAACCTGTTTTAGACCGTAGATTGCTTTGTGCAACTTGCACACTTTGTGCTCTTGGCCTTTGACTTCGAATCCTTCCGGTTGGAAGGTGTACAAATTCTCTTCGACATTGCCATTGAGAAATGTTGTCTTGACATCCATTTGGTGCATTTGGAGGTCTTCGGTGGCTGCTAACGCAATCAGAGTCCTGATTGACTGCATCTTGATGACAAGACTGAAAATTGCTTGATAATCCACTCCTTGGACTTGATTGAATCCTTTAGCCACCAACCATGCTTTCCATTTGGCAATGGAACCATCAGAGTTGATCTTCTTCTTGAATATCCACTTGTTGTCGATAACTCTCTTGTGAGTGGGGAAGTCAACCAGTGTCCAGGTCTAATTAATCAAAAGTGAGTTGTACTCGCTTTCCATTGCTTCTTGCCACTTCACAGCATCCTTGGAGCTAATTGCTTTGGCTAGGCAATCTGGTTCTTCTGATGAAGTCCAAAATGATTGAGGTGCATACCTCTCAGAAACTGTTCGAGTCCGTGAGGATCTGTGGACGTTTAGTTGACCAGGATGCGATGATGCTTCTTCTTGAATTTCTCCAGATCTGTTCAAGCTAGCTTGGTCTGGTCTGATGATAGGAACTATCGGCTGCTCGGCTTATGTAGTTGTAGTTGCAAGTTCTCTAGAAGGAACATCAACGTTGGAAGAATCCATGCTACGTAAAATAGGATGAAATGACCTAGCATCGGTTGTTTGAAATCATAGTATGTATGTTCTTGAAGTATTACATCCCTAGAGACAAATACTACATTGGTGGATGGATCATAGACTTTATAAGCTATATGTTCATTAGGATAGCCAATGAAAATACATTATTTGTCTCATGATCCAGCTTCTTCCTAAGCTGTTTGGGAATGTGAACAAAACATATACAACCAAAGATTTTTAAATGGCTGACACTAGGCTTGTGCCCATGCCAAACTTCATGAGGAGTCTTGTTGTTGACGGCTTTGGTGATGGATCTGTTGTGCACGTCATAGGTTGTGGCAGTAGCTTCTGTCCAGAACTTCGTAGGTAGGTGTGTTTAATGTAGCATGGATCTGGCTGAGTTCGAAAGAGTTCGGTTCTTCCTTTCTGCAGTCCCATTTTGTTGAGGTGAATAGGAAGTAGTGAACTATCTTTTGATGCCATATTCAGCCAGGTAGTCATACATCTCATTGGAGATGTATTCGCCGCCACCATCAGTCTAGAGTGCCTTCACTTTCCTAGATGTTTGTGTGCCATGGCCTTGAATCTTTTGAAGCATTCAAAGGCTTCAGATTTGTGCTTAATGAACATGACTGTATACCATCTAGAATAATCATCTATGAAAGTGATAAAATAGACTGTGTCTCTTAAGGATGGAGTTGGCATTGGACCACAGAGATCGCTATGTACAAGATCTAATACATGTTTTGTTTTGATGGAATGTGATTTTGGAAACTTGCTTCTAGAGTGCTTCCCATAGATGCATGATTCACAAAAGAAAGATTGCCTATCTAATGAAGAAGGGAGATTCAGTCCATCAACTAAATAATTACAACACATATAAGAAAGTGATCTTGTATTCACGTTTCCAAATCGACTATGCCACGTATCAGATGAGCAGACGTAGAACCAAAGTTGGTTTCACCTGACCCTAGGTCAATGATCAATAAACATGCAGGAAGAATCATGAAATAGATTCTAGTCATTCACCAAGGAGACAACTGTTGGCTTAATTTCCAACAACATCCTCCCCATCCTCCCTCCACTCACACGCAACCCCCCCCCAAAAAAAAATAAAAAATAAAATCTATTCTGGGCCTCGAGGATGGGGCCTCTTCATTTTTTTGAGGGGAGGGAGGGGATTTAAAAAATAATAAAGAGCCCCCTTAAGAAAACAACTCTGCCCCACAAATCAGAGATCGAATGTGGCCGGAGGTCACCTCATAATAGCCTGTCATGTAGGCCTACCACATGGCAAACCATGTAGGCTTGGGGTTTGCCATGTGGCAAGCCATATAGGCCTACCATAGGCTTGTGTAGCAGGCCACATATGCATGTCATAGGCCTGCTATCTGCCAAGCTTGTCGTAGTCTGCCACATGGCAAGCCACGTAGGTCGGCGGACACATGGCAAATTATGCAGATTTGGGGATTGCCATGTGGCAAACCATGTAGACATATCATAGGCTTGTCTGGCAAACCAACCAAGCTCTACCACATAGGCTTGAGTGGAACGAGAGAGAGAGAGAGAGAGAGAGAGAGAGAGAGAGAGAGAGAGAGAGAGAGAGAGAGAGAGAGAGAGAGAGAGAGAGAGAGAGAGAGAGAGAGAGAGAGAGAGATGGGGCTTGATAGTTGCCACATAGGCTTGTCACATGTAAACCATGTAGGCGTGGGACTGGCCACGTGGAAAGCCACGTAGGAGTACCATAGGCTTGTGTAGCAGGCCACATAGGCATGTCATAAGTCTGCTATCTACCAAGCCTGTCACAGACTGCCATGTAGGCCTACCCCATGGCAAGACATGCAAGCTTGGGATTTGCCACGTGGCAAACCACGTAGTTCTAACATAGGCTTGCATAGCAAGCCAACTAGGCTCTGCCACGTAGGTATGGCTTAGGGCTCATGTCTGCCATGCAAGCATGTTGCAGGTTGCCACATAGGCTTGTGTGGCAAGCCAACTGTTGTAAAGCTTACTCAGGTGCACCCAGCGTGCCCTGTAATATTCTAAGGGGTGACACTCCCTAAGGTCCCAGAGCAAGTTAGAACGTCAAGGACTGAGCCTCCGACCTGTGGTGAGCCAGTCAAGTAGTCACAAGTCATGAGCTAGCTCTGGAGCTGGAGTCATGGCCTAGTCAAGAAGCAAGTTGATTATGCCACCGGAATGGCTCCCGGGACCCATGTCCTGGAGCCAGACTGATTCTGCCAGGTTGCCAGGCTTAATCAGCAAAATAAAAACTAAGTCCCAAAAAGTGTGCTTTACCAGAAAGCACTATGTTTCAAAACAGAGGGGGTGCGCCGAATCACAGCAGAACTATAGGGGGAGTCCAGCAGACAGAAACTTGGGCAGCTCAACCAGCGCCAGGAATCCAGTCGCCAGGTCTCAGCTCCCTCTACCAGCACGAGCCAGACACAATTCCCAGCACCTGTTGGTGGCCCCGAGACCGGTCAGTCTATGTATGAATGTAACCTCTTCCAAATCTAATAAAGTTGATCCTTGGGGATGATTACCATTTCGGTTTCGCCTCCGGAACTGGTCCAAGTGGAAGGACCCTTACTACAACCTTTTTGCGTCACTGGAGCCTAAGGGTCCCTGTCATCGACATGGGGCTTGCCGCTATGCCAGTTGGTCAGTTTGGCGACCACTATGCCTTGGGTTTCGTGTGTGGCTTGTCTTTGCCTTTGGGTTACCTTTTGGGGACGGATTCTGAGTTGGCTTTCGGGTTGGTTGGGATTCCAGTTTTCTTAAGTCTGAATGGTTAAGCTTGTTACGTTTCTGAGTTGGCTTTTACGTAAGTGCATGATGGATGAATGTTAGACTTAAGCGTGTGTTGGGGAAACCGCTCAAGTCCCAGCGCCCTTTGAGACGCCGGCGCAACATGTGGTATCAAAGCCGACTAGCCGGTCAGCTACGCAAGTCTCACAGGGATGGCCACATTTTGGGATTTGTCAAGACAACCGTTGCGTAAGGTGCTGCCCACAGTGTAAGCATGGGTACGTCCACGGTCGGGGTGGTCAGCAGAACGGGGGACTTGATGAGTCAAAGTGCTGCCCTCGAGGTGTAAGCATGGTCAGTTCTCGCGGTTTTGGCCTGGCGCTGTCTACACGTAGGACGGATGAGGCAAAGTGCTGCCTAGGTAGGTGAAAGCACAGTCTGTACCTTGTGGGGTGCGGGGCGACATATTCGAACTGTACGGGTTAACCATTGATACAGAGATGCTGCTCGAATTCGGGTGTAAAGCACGGGTGGTTAGCTGCCGGTGCGGGATAGCTGCCGATCGTTTAGCTATAAGGGTTATCGACCAAAAAGTGGTGGGACGTGACTGAGGCAATGTGCTGCTTAATGGTGAAAGCACGGATGGTTGGATGGATGTTTCCTCGTGGGCTAATTCTGTGATAGATTTGTGTGGGCGCGGCTAGGCAAAGATCCTACGTTCGGTCTCAAGGGGAATGTGACTTGAGAGGGATCCTCTGCTTAAGCTTTGGTTGGTATGTTCGTTTGTGGTGTGCTTGCCTGGACCTGAATTATCCCTGACTACTTGTTTTGATCCAGGTGATCTGATCTAGTTGGGAGTTGTGAGAGGAGCTTACATTTATGAGTGGACGACGTACAAGTATGGAAAGGAACTTCCTTGGGGCAACCCCCAAGATTGGTTCAAGATTGTTATTCTTATCAGGAAAGATCGCGGGGAGGAAGTCAGATTTCATGATCGACTCCGGAGCTTCACATAACTATATCTCAAGGAGTGTAGTGGAACAATTCAGCTTGCCGACCAGGAATGTTACATCTACTCTCAAGGTAGAAACAGCGAAGGGAGCACTAGATGCAGACAAAGCGACATTGAACATCCCGGTGCAGATTGGAAGATGGAAGGCTAAACTTAGCTTTGTGATTTTAGAGATGGATGCCTTCGATGTGATTTTGGGCCTCCCTTGGTTAAATGAACACTGTATCGCAGTTTTGGGTAGGAGGAGACAATCCTCTCTTCTGAAATTCCACCACATGCAACCTTCTTATAACACACCCAAAAATGTCAATTTCTTTTCAAAAGACTTATCATATGTTGTAGTTTTATATTGAAAACTCTTGCAACCAAGTCCGGTCTATCTGCATGTGTTTGTTCATACGTTAACTGCCTCCTTATCTCCGACCAGTTTGGATTGGCAATCATCGTGATGAACAAATCAGGTTGCCCTAGCGTTCTAACAACAACCATTGCACCTCGATAAAGTTGATGCATATGGCATGGTAACCCTATGTATGATGACGACAAAACAACATGCTGACCAATCTCACATGCAACCTCTGCCCCAACGGCGTCAATAACTATCTCACTCCAAATCTCATGCCGAAATTTATGTTGATTAGCGTATATTTAATTCAAATTTTCATGAGCTAGTTTTGCAAACTGATCACAAAGATACTCCTGAAATAGTTTGCTTGCTAAGTGTATTGGTGAAATATGTCCTCACACAATTGGAGATGATAGCTATAAAATTCGTAAATAGTTACATTTTTATGTCTCCTATGGCTTGTTACATCGCAAGCATCCACATCCTCATCACCACTTTTGATTTTATCATTTTCCATAAATGACGGCTGTGTTGAATCAACAATATTATGCTTCTCATTTGTACCAAGATGTTGTGTTGAAAGGCGAGTCTTGTACATGGGATATGCCTACATGCCATCCGTCTGTCCCAAAAGGAAATAAACGAACAAAATGCAATGCATCATAGGAGGAGTAAGGCTGATTTATTCTTTTCAAACCATCTTGGACCGAATGGAGGATTATGTCATGATGGCCATCAGTTGGACAATCATCTAAGGACATGAGTACAACTATTTCATTTGCTATTGGTGCATTGTATTGTCGATTCTCTTGATTGTTGGAGACACCTGACATTATACGAAGACAAATGTCAAGAGTGGGATTTGTGTGCATAATAAGACCTGCACTCATGAAGACACTTGCAAATGGGCTGATCTCCATTATCATTTGTTGTAAGCTACTCAAAACATCACATCGGATGCTTGAGTCAAGAGACAACCTTCTTTCTAGCTAGAAATCATCTCCATCCAATATATATATTTGTGAGAACGCAGGCTCGTCTGTAGGAAGCAATCCACTTATCTGAGGGCATAAATGTCCTGAAACTCTGAAATCATAAGCACCACCTTTAGAATTAGCAGTAGACTTATCTAATTTTACATCCAGGGAAGCAAATGAAAGAGAATGATTATAGCTCTGTATTTTCTTCAAAAAATGCACCACTGCTTCATCATCTAAGCAAACAATCTAAGCAGGTGCATGAAACGACGACAACCTAACCTTTTCCTTCATGCAACCCACATCATGACAGGAAGGTGTTTTTCACTCCATGTTATTTTAAAAAATGAAAATGATGTACGTTTGTTTATGTTAGATGGAGCAGAAATATCAATAGGTTGATCCAGTATGTTAGGCGTAAATGGAACTGGTGACATAAAATCACAAACACTTGCCATGCATGTAAAATTTTCATTTACTATTGGTGCGACTCTTGTACAAAAATTGTGTCGTTGCATCCAGACGTAACAGTAGGCTCAACTAAAGAGAACTACAAAGCTAAATTTCTTCTCTTTGCCATTCGTCTTTGATTTAACCTAAGTGTCCTCTCAGACTTGCTTTCAACATCTGGAGTCATGTACAATTGATTTGTATACACATCTGGTGTAGTAAATCTCTAGTTGAAAATACGTGATCGATTGTTCTGTCACATGCTCCAATGGTGTCATTGGTGCCAACACATCGATCTGTATTTTCGCTATCTATTGTCAATGATGGTCCACATGTACGAACTTCTAAAACACTACCACCTCTATCTGAATGCAAAGCTCTTCTCTTAGCTTGTCTCCTATGGTTTAATCTTGCCTTTCTTCCGGCAACCGTTTCATTCTTTGGAGTCTTGTACAATAAATTATTGCATACACACTCCAGAGTAATATTGTTTACACCGTTTTTATCCGCCGTCTAACCACACTATTTATGTAGAAAGACACAGTTACACACTTCATGCATCCAAAACATAAATAACAAATTATTATCCATGCATCCATGATCTAATCAAAATGACTTAAACTATTTGCAAAACAAACAACTATCTTTTTATGGCTAGAGTTTGGTTCATGGCTAAAATTTTCTTATGTAAAATAAATAAGAAAGACATGTAAAAAACATTATTGTCTAAAGTTTTAAGCACTAAAGTGTGTGAAGTAAATAAGACATTAACTCAAAACTTCAAAACTCAATTAAAAAAAAAACAAAGCAAAATGTCATCAAGTTTGAAAGTTTAATTTCTTTATATTATAGTCCTAAAGTGTGTGCCATAGGCTTTAGAGTGTGTGGCATATACTTGTCACTCTCTCTCAGTAAAATAGTCTTTATTATATAGGTCTCAAATGGTCCTAATGCAGTCTCAAATGGTCCTAATGCGGTCCATTTGCAGTCTCAAATAGTATTAGTGTGGTCTTAATGCAGTCTCATACGATCCTAATGCGGTCTCAAACGGTCCTGAGGTCCTAATGTGGTCCCAAACGGTCGAAATACGATCCCAAAAGGTCCTTTGTGTCGAAAATTGATGGTTTATTAGAGATGATTGACCAATATCGGATTAGGATCAGAAGCCCCACAATTAGCAGCAGAACATTCAAAATGAAGGAATTGAGAATGCGCAATGGAACAACAACTGAGTGGAGACAAAATGTACTCTGATTAATATTCACAAGGAGTACAATCGCATGAAGTGAAAACTTCAGCTGGCTATAAAATGAGAACTCTGATCGTTGTCTGTGATAACACATGCAACAAAACTATCTGAATGAAGTGATAGATACAATTATCAGATGTTTTAGATATCAGAAGACTATAAGAAATTTTTGATGAAGATACTTATTTTGATATACTATTCAAATATCTATAATTGATATTTTTTATAGTTATTACAACTGCCTCATAACTATAATTGCATGTACAATGTAGGCGGACTGTGAACGCAAAGTCGTTGGGTTGGATTTTAGAAAGTATCAAACTTTACAAAGTATCAAAAATATACAAAGGATCGATTTTATACTGGATCAAAAATATAGTCAGGGTCGGATTTTCCAGGGTTCGAAAAATTAGACCCGATTTGACCTGATCCAGGGTCGAAGATGCCCGGATAATTTTTGGATCTAATTCGATGAGAGATCCAGGGTCAAAAAATTCCTCTTTGACAATGGTTAGTCGGTGAAGGCTTGGGTCGAAAAAATCTGATACTGGATTTTTTTTACCTTCTACTCAAAAATTTGATCCTTTTCTTTTTCTGATTTTGTATAGCTTTCAGGATGTTCATTAATGAATGGATTTGAGACTGAGCATCGAATTCCAACACTCCCTCTTAATGTGGATCCTGAAAAGCTTTGGTCTTCAGATTTAACTTGTCGTTGAATCTGAACTAGTGCTCTTTTGCCAGAGTGGTTGTGAAGTAATCTGCTACCATCAGATTTGTTCTACTGGGTCAATTTTTGTACTCCGTGACAACAGTTGGCTGGAACTTTATTAGGCCTTTTGAACTCCAGTGTTAACTTGCATCTTAGATCTTTCATATCGAATAGTAGAGTATCATCTACATAAAGAGTGGAGTTGATGAAGAAATCTGATACTGACTTGACATGAAAATTTGAGTCTGCCGAGTTTGGATAGAAACCATTCTCATTAATTTGGTGTCCATTGTTGCCTCGCACTAGTCAACATCAATAATTGACTTTGTCTCAGAATTTGCATTTGATTCATGTACAAAGTAGTAGACTGGATCATCTCTAAATAGGGATGGAGGTTGTCTAGATCGATTTGATCTTCTGAATTGAAATTTGATTCTCTGATGTAATTCAATCCATTGAGATTCTGACTCATTTTCTGAGTCAGTATCGATTTTTGACTGTTCGACCCTTGAATCGGAATTCTGTTGTTCGATACTTGGGTCGAAATTTGTTGCAGCTTTTTCTTTGTGGTAAAAAAATTGGTCTTCCAGAAAAATGACATTTCTACTCATGAATGCTTTATGATTGTCCAGGTTGTAGAGCTTGTATGCCTTGTGATCTGGAGAGTAGCCAATAAAAATTGGTGTGCTACTAGTCGACCCTTGGATCGAATTTTGATTGTTTGATCCTTGGGTTGGATTTTGTTGTAGATCAGCAGAGACCTTATTGAAAGCTTTGCATCCAAACATTCTAGTGTTTTTGAGTGATGGCTTCAAACCTGTCCACACCTAATAAGGTGTCTTGCCATTCAGGGCTGTTGTAATGGATCGTTTTTGTAGATAGGATGCTGTAGTAACAGCGTCTGTCCAAAATTTCTTTGGAAGAGAGACATGGGCCAACATGCTCTTGGCACTTGCAATGAGTGTCTAATTCTTCCTTTGAGCTACACCATTGGAGCTGAGTAGCTAGTTGTATGTTGTGATTGTATTCCTTGGCCTTGCAACAGACTTTGAACTCGATGGAGATAAATACTCCCCTTCCATCAGAGCGTAGAGCTTTGATTCTCCTCTGGGTCAATTTTTTGCTGATGTCCTGTACTACATGAAGAACTTGAAGGCTATGATTTGTTTTTCAAGAAGTAAGTTGCAGTCTTGCGAGAGAAGTCATCAATAAAAGTCAGGATATAGACAACTCCTCTTGAGGAAATAGCATGCATAGGGCCACAAATGTCCATGTGTACAAGATCTAGCAAATTTCTAGAAGTATGGACTGTATCAGAAATTGTAGAGGAGCTCAAAACTCCCCTAATGAGAGTTGAACTATTTTAGGACACCTTCGGCTTTTTTGCAAAAACTCAAATGGATCTTTGAATGATCCACAAGGTGATTGTATGCTTGTTAAACAATCTATCAGAAACTAGTCATCAGAAAACAAGATCTAGTTTAGCAGCTTGATAGGAAACAAGTAGAGACAATCAAAGCATTGATCAATTAGTATAATCCAACTCCACACGTGTGGAAATAAGGCTGTAGTACGGCCTGTAGACAATGTTTACAAAGTGCCAAAGTTGGGTTTCATTGGAAAAATAGAGTAATCACCATACAATGAGAGGAAACTTGAGTTTCTCCTTGAGGCTCCAAAAAGTTTCTATCTTCTCACTATGGAGAATGGGAATACATAGTAAAACACACTTCCTTTGCAAAGTTAGGTGAAAATCCAGCATGTAATAAGGAAGTAGACTCCACTTTCTTGCCCTAATGTGAAAACCCTAGCCTAGATCCAAGAGTCATGCTTGGTAGGTGCATGGTAGGTACAAATCTCATCATAAATCATGGTCTAGATCCTACAAAGTAGGAATCACTACCAAATAGACACAACCACTCCTCTTGACTCGTGGTAACCTACTTTAGGTGTGTATGTACAAGTGGCACTTTGGCCATTGAAGTAACCAACAAACAATATTGACAAAATGTACAATATTCTACATGGCTAGATTTGCCAATGTAGGCAATTTTTCACAGGTTGTGGGTGGGAGTGGGGGGAGGAAGGGGAGGATTTAGCCTCCCCACACATTCTTTTTTTTAGGGTGGGGGAGAGGGCTACATTCCCCTGCCCCTGTCTCCCCCCATTTTTTGGGGGGGAGGGAGGTGGGCCTTGGCACAACCCCCCTTTACATTTTCCACTCTCTCGGCAACATGGAGGGGCATGCACAATGTGTCGTCACAAAAAAAAATTGAAAATTAAAAGAAGGTTATGCCACATACTATGGAGAGGGGGAGAATAACTAAGTAGATCATCAATCGCCGCTCTGAGCATCATCCACACATCTCGACCACAAGTCGCCACCCAAATTATCGGCTGCCAGTCAACGACGGGCTAACCCACTAGTATATATATATATATATATATATATATATATATATATATATATATATATATATATATATATATATATATATATATATTCTATGTGTGTGTGTGTGTGTGTACATACACACACACATGTATATAGATGTATACATAGCTTAGAGTAATAGAGGGAGGGGAAGAGATACTAAAAAAGAAAGAACTATTAGTATATGGAAGGAGATGGTTTGGTACATTCAAACATTCATTTAGTAAAGTTGTTCATTAAGTTACTTATTCAGTGTTGTGATAGGATATGTAGAAGTGATGCTAAATGATGCAATGCATTCTTAAATTGAGAGACAATTTAAAAAGTAGGATCCATTAGCTTCATGCATTCATTCAATTTTGATTGATATGCATTCAACAATATTCATACTCTATTTGATGTGATTCAAATAAATTTATTCTCCATTTGATGTGATTTTCAAGCTAACATCACTTTCACCCAAGTGAAGTACTAGTTAAAAAAAGATAAAACAAATGCTATTCATGATCACATTTGTCATCAAGACCTACACATACAACTTAACCATTAAAGTGTTGCCAACATATCATATAGATGATTATAGAATTTTTTAAATGTTGTATCTTATTGTAAGCTTTTAAATATCTACAAAAATCTACCTTATGAAGGAGGTAGGGTAGGAGCTAGAGCTTAACAATAACAACAACATGTGAAATATACAAGCTCAATGATAAGAACTTCCTCTCATCTCCATGAAGTCATAGGTTCAACTCTAATTTACCACACAAATGAGGACATACAAGAGAAAAATATAAGAATGTATTTGTAGGACATGAGAGAATGATAATTCATAAAAATTACTAGTGTACAAGTAGTTCTAACTATGGCAACGATTAGAGTGTGTTGGCAATATGAAAACCCTAATCATGCCCTTTATCACTATGTTATATTGATTCATTAATAGAAATTATTGAGGACATCATTCTTTTTCCAAGAATTTGCTCTATAATATACTTATGCAATATTCAATTAAATTATCATGATTAGCAACTTGAGCGCTTTTGCTCCTTGGAAGTGCTTCAACCTCCTCATTTACATGTCCATGATATCATCGATACTATTCCCATGCTAGGCACTTTGTAAATATTGTGAAGAAAAACATTGGTGCGTACTAAATATTTTGACAGTACACATCCACATAGGCTAGACTATAACGGGCTAAAAAACTGTTGTGTGCCATTGTTAGTCCTTTTTTTTAAAAGTCTTTTGTTAGTGTACGAGTCTTTTTTCGCACATACCTCTTGTAAAGAACTTTCAACATGCATTAAGCTCCGTATCATGTTGCAACCAAATTTACTATGGAAGGCCATTGAACTTCATCCAATGAAAACAACCACAATTTTTTTTTTCTAAAATGCTATATTTATCACTATTCCTCACTCCAAAAGTACTCCAAAAGTTATTCATAATGGATGCAAAAAATCAAGAAAAACATATAGAATTTATTCTGAGAACCATGCCAAATCACATAGAAACACCTAGCAAGTGCCATTAAAAAAATACATCTTAAAAATATTTTAATCGACTCCCAAAAAGTTGAAGATGGGCCAAGTTCATATGTGGCTAACTTTTTGGCCACGCCACGTTCTCTAGATGATGTGCCAAAACATTGGTCACATTAGAGCCCATCGTTCTAGCTCCATAGTGGCAAAAACAATTTCATGTCAAGAGCTCTTCTAGTGTGAGAAAAAAATCGGCCTAAATTTAGATGTGGTAGTTCTTTTTACCTGCTCTACCATAGGAAGCATTGTGGCAAAAAGACTTGCTACATTTATACTCAATGGATGAGTTCAAATATTTTAGAATAATTTTGCCATGCCATCTACTATGGTGGTGTGGCCAAAAACTAAATACAGTATAAGTAAGAAAAATGAACAAAAGCTTTTGAACCATGTCATGAACTTTGATCTAATCCACATACAATGGAATCAAAATAAACCGTTAAGATATTCGTCTCCACTAACAAAAGTACCTTCTTTCTATAATTCCTTCTTTTGGAACCCATCTCTCTGTGTGTGTGTGTGTGTGTGTGTGTGTGTGTGTGTGTGTGTGTGTGTGTGTGTGGAGTATATTATAAAGATAGAGCTTAGAGAAATACTAGATATTGAGGTGGAGAGGATGGTTTGGTACATTTGTACATTCAATTACTAATTTTACTTATTGTTTAATTGTTATGAAATGCTATGTATATGTGATTCTAATAGGATGTAGATTCGGATGCAATGTAATCTTATATTCAGAGACATTGTGAAAAGGATGGACAATCATTAGCTTCATGCATTCATTTGATTTTTTCTAAAGTGCATTTCAAAATATTAATCTTTTGTTTGATGTGATTTTCAAATTGCCTTTGCTTTCACCCAAGTGAAGTACAAAAGTTGAAAAAGCAAAATATAAGTGACTAATGATTGCATTTGTCATCAAACCAATACGCAAATATCAACCATAAAAATACTACCAATATATTATATAGATAGTTATTGTGAATTTTTTAGCTTGTATAATAATAATAATTTCTTCTTGCACCTTATTATATGTTTAGAAATGACTAGTAAATGTATCATGTAAAGGAGGTAAGGTAGGGGCTAGGGCCTAACATTCACAAGAGCATGAAAAACTAATACGCAAAAAGATTTGCATGAAAAACATAGCTAGAATGATATGTCACTATACATACTAGATATGAATAGTTCCAACTCTGACAAACAAAGGGTTATAGGAAAGACAAATCATGGCCAGCCAAGCAAGAGTCACTTTAAGATAAAGCCAAGATGGCCAATATTCTCATGAAGCAAATGGACTAGGGCAAAGTAAACAATAGATAGCTTGAGAAAGAGCTAAGCCAACATGCCAACCTACAAGTCTTTGATCTCAACACTCACCTCTCACAAGTGATGAAAAAATTAAATAAAGATACGGATTTTTGGAAAAATCGTCATCACTCTTTATACCAAGTGTAAAGGAAAGCTCCTCAAGATCCTTCTTAGAAGTCAAAGCAAAAGCAGAATGAGAGATAAGCAATGAATCACCAAAACTATGATGTGGTAGGCTGAGTTTCCACTAGCTTTATAGGCTCAAGACCCCACTGTGCACGTGCCCATGCAAGGCCTAAACTCCCCAAACGCACTTTTCATTGCTATTGATACTCTACACATGTATTAACAGTCCTAAATCTATGTGCTAATTGCACTTAGTGTGTCTGGGCCTCACAAGGTTATTAATTACAAAACTGGCCTCGTCTGGAATGTGAAAAATACAGATCCTAAGTGGATCTAAACTCCAAGATCATTGGCTTGAATGCTTGCACTCCAAACTACATAAGCTAGGAATTGGCAACACATTCTATGCTACCTAGAATGCAAAGAACTTGATCAAAAAGCATTTATCACAAATGGAAACTTCCATAAACATCAAGTGCGGCCCAAAATAGCATTATACAGTCCATAATACATCAGCCTACCACTTTTGGAAAGCACCTAAGATCATACACACAAAGCTTGAACTCAATCACTACACAATGCCAACAATGGAAGGAGAACCCAATAGAAAAATCTCTCATTAAGCAAATGAATACAATGGATCTGCTCCAACCTGTTTCTCCACGGCCTACCTGCTATATATAGCTGAGAGAGATGACTCTCTCTCCTCTCTCTAGACCCTCCTTACCTAAAATATGCCCTATATAGGTAAAATTGGCATATATGTCCAAAATACATGAAAATGGACTCATTTCGAAGGTCTTGAAGTTTGACACTTCTTCATACTGAAAAAATACACTTACTAAAAATATCTAGACCTGTTTCACACGTGTGAAAAGTCAGATCCTAAACTATGTGCCATTTTTAGCAATTTTGGCCTAAAACTAGACAAGGAAATGTTGACAATTTTCACACTCCCTCTTCAACTTAACTTGCTAGTTTTACAACACTACTTTGTTCCAACTTAAGAATGATCTCCATCATCAGAATAGATCTCTTCTCAAGGATCCTAATATGTACAAAATAGGACACAACATAATTGATATAGATAATAGTGTCCATATAGGATGCTTCACTATTTCTTACATCAATTTTACATAGAATCATAAAAATGGTACATGTAAAAGAACATAGAATCTCAATTAATGAATTCCTCCATGTATCCATCTCTGGTTTCTCTGTAAAATAGCAGCAAACAAGTTGTAAATGAAAGTGATCAACAAGTGTTTGCATGCCTCCTCCACATTTCACTATACATATAGTGAATGCAACATGTATCTCCATGAATGAACTTCCATCACCACCTTGCCTTTGTAGATCTTCAATCCATGAAAGCCTTTGAGTGAATGAATGCCAAAAAGATGTGTTCCCTACTCCATTTGAATGACCAAAACCTGAACTTGAAATACTTGAAGTACCTCCACAAGATTTGCACACAACGCTTGATCCTACAATGTCAACAAGTTGCCAATTTGCCAACACTAGAATACTAGATCTTGAACTTTGTTCAAAAGAAAACATATTGACCACTTCAATACCTTTCAAGATCTGAATGAATTCATGTACTTGATCATACAAACCAGCAATGATAACTATTCCATCTCCAAGATCCAAAGGATGCAAAACTATGGAACTAGTTTTATTGAAATTTGACAATTTCAACACATTGACATAACAATGTTCATACATGAGATTAGGCAAGTGAGGTAGAGTAAGAAGACACTTCCTTGCAGCTCCAAAGACCTTACTTGAACCTTCAAGAACCTGTAAAAACAGATCCAAAATGCCTTGACCATTTGTCTCTTCTTTGATGCTTTTCACTAGCTTCGAATTGCCACTTGTCTCTTGGTGTTGATGAAGCAATCCAAGATCAACCTCTTGATCTTCCAATAAGACATCAAAGATCTTGCATATGTGAACATCTTCAGATCTGAAACTCTGAAGATACTCCCTCTCAAACACATGATTAAGATCCCACAAGATCTCATCAATGCTCAAATTTGACCCTTCACTATAGTTAGTGAAAACAATGCCACCATCATAAACCAAAAGATAGATTCCAACATTTCCATTTAACATGAAGTAGAGTAGGTGAAGATGAGTATCAAACCTAATCAAAACAGCCCTCTTGAGTTCATAACAAACCTCAATAAGCTCACCAATGATATCTCCCTTGCCTTGAAGAAGTTGCCACTTGAGTTGCTCCATGTAGTCTTCTTCAACCAACCTTTTGCCATCTTGACCATGAATGAACAATCTACCACAATCATAGAATGCTTTGAGTTGATGAAGAGATGTTAGATCCATGCTTTGGATCTTCCCAAGAACCACTCTTCCATTGCCCTTTCCTTCACAAGACTCCCTCTTAATGCTAGCACCACAAAAGTTAGAAACCTCCCTCTTGATAGTTGCACCATAAGAAGTAGAAGACTCTTGAATATTAGAAGCCAAGAAAAGAATCCTTAGTACCTTCAACATAAGAGTGATTGAAGTACTCTCTCTTTTCAAACATGAACTTCTACTCAATGATTTAGGTAATGAGTCATATGATAATGATTCTTCCTCACTATCGTTCATAAAAACATCATTCAAAGTACATCCTACTTTGAACACTTCACATACTTCTCTTCCTTTTGACTTGTGATCTCCCTCACCAAGTCTCATGATAGAAACCTTTGATCTACTCTTTTTATGAAGAAATGTGACACCACTTGTTGCACAAATGACTTTATCACAAAAAGATGTAAAAGAACCATTTCCTTCAAGCATGCTCAAAGCACCATCATCTTTTCCCACATGATTACATACATCAATATGAAAAGAATTAGAAGAACAACCATCTTCTTGCAAAGAATGACACTTAGCATCTCCATATTTTTCCATATGAACAAACAAGTCATTAGCAACAATCACTTCCAAAGAAGAATCTTCATCAACTCCATTGATGAAGTTAGCTCCTTCCTTACCTTTTCCATTTTTGCACTTGCCATCTAGCACCATTGAAGAACCAACAAGCCTTGGAAGTCCATGAGTAGAAGAGTACAAACATGATGCTAATTTAGCTCCACATGACTCCATATGACTAGTAGGTAACACTAGTGCATCTTCAAGATCCAATGGATCCAAAAAATTGACCATAGATTCACCAAAGCTTGCCAAGTTAGCACAACAATTATCATCTCCAAGAAGTACATTAGATCTCAACCTAGATCTAGCATTTTGTTTCTTATGGCATTCATTTGCAAAATGTCCTTTTATCCCACAATAAAAGCACTTGAACTTTGACTTATTGTTCTTAGTAGAAGAGGAAGAGGAAGAGTGATCATCATGATCAAAGTTACCACCTTTGGACCATTTCCCTTTGCCTTTACCTTTGCCCTTGAATTTGCCTTTTGTGAAGAAAGCCTCTTCACCTCCACCTTGCAAGGATGCACCATCAAGCTTTGATTGCAACCTATGTTCTTCAGCCAATAAGATTTCTTGCAAGTCAACCACACTTGGCAAGACTCTTTGAATGGCAAAACTTTGCACAAGGTTAGCATGTTCATTTAGCAAACCATTCAACATAACTTGGACTATTTCACCATCTTTTATGTTCTCATCAATGCATGCTAAATCATCACTTAGGGACTTAACTCTCAAGATAAATGCATGAGCACTTTCACCCTCTCTTTGCCTACTAGAAAATATTTGTCTCCTTAGGGTCAATACCCTAGATGTGGACTTTGATTCAAAGAGCTTCTTTAAGGCATTCCATGCCTCACTTGCACTTTGACACTTTCCAACTTCCTTGAGAAGTTCATTTGTAACATTCATTTTAATGATATGAAGAGCCCTTTTGGCCTTCTTATCAAACCTTTGTTGCTCTTGAAGTGTGAGAGGTCTCTCTTCAATTTCTGCAACTATGTCCATGAGTTCATTCAACTCAAGTAAGGACTCCATCCTCACTTTCCAAGTAGAGTAGTTTGATGAACTCAACCTTTCACTAGACTCTAGCATGATCCCACCATTGGAAGCCATGATTCTAATGTTTCTTCAACTTTTAGGTTTTGTCCTAAAGCACTTAGCACTCACTTTTCTCTCAACAAATGATAGATAAAGAGATCTATGAAGATTTAGGACCCTAAAACACTTCTATCTTGAACCTAGATGGTTTCCAAGCATAGAAAGGAAGATTGAAACACATGCAACACTTTGCACACACTAAGAATGGATTACAAAATCAAACCAACCTGAACACACTCTTGCTTAAGCTCTCAAACTTTCCAGCAAGTGACCAAATCAAGTTATGGTGTGAAGAGTTACTTGCATTCTTAGAAAATACCCAAAACTAGGATGCCAAGATTACCTAGTAATGAACAAACTTGATCAACATATGATCAACACACTAAGATATTGATTCAACCTGTAAAACCACATGTAAACCACACTTCTAAAAGTTTATAAACTCCAGCAAGTGATAAATACAAGATTTAGAGGTGAATGAATGAGCACACTTAGTGAATCACAAGACTCGCTTCACTATCTTGTCAAATCTTGGTGTTTAGATGTAGATCTAAGATCACTTCACATGAGAATGTTCCTCAACCTGTTAAGAACCTGAAAACACACTTGCATAATGGTTAACACCTTCCAGCAAATGCTCCAATCAAATTACATAAGGAGAGTTACTTACATGCTCAACAAAGTACACCAAAAATTATGCCAAAATTGATGACAATCTTTACAATATGCTCTTCACAATGGAGCTTACAATATGTTCACCCAAAAAGGGGATCTTTCATCCAAATGGGAGCTTTGCTCAGCCTTTAGGAGAATTACAACTCACTCAAAAGAGCATTTGTCATCCACTTAAGGAGAAGTTTCATCCACTTAAGGAGAGTGTTCATCCAAGAATGGAGATTGTCAACAATAGGATTGAAAAGAACATTGTTAGTATTGAATATGCACAAGCCTCACAATCACAAATGATTAGGTGTTATGATCTGATCCAAAATAGTTTCTTTTCAGCCTCTGATCTTCAATAGACCTGAAATATGCTTTTGATCCACAAGTTCAACTCACAAAACAAAGGTTAGTAAGATTTGATCAACAAAGCAATGCAAAATCATGCTAGAACTTGATCAAACATCCAAATATCACCAAAAATGGAATACTTACTGTAAATAGAAGCCAACCAGCTCTGATACCATGTGAAAAATACAGATCCTAAGTGGATCTAAACTCCAAGATCATTGGCTTGAATGCTTGCACTCCAAACTACATAAGCTAGGAATTGGCAACACATTCTATGCTACCTAGAATGCAAAGAACTTGATCAAAAAGCATTTATCACAAATGGAAACTTCCATAAACATCAAGTGCGGCCCAAAATAGCATTATACAGTCCATAATACATCAGCCTACCACTTTTGGAAAGCACCTAAGATCATACACACAAAGCTTGAACTCAATCACTACACAATGCCAACAATGGAAGGAGAACCCAATAGAAAAATCTCTCATTAAGCAAATGAATACAATGGATCTGCTCCAACCTGTTTCTCCACGGCCTACCTGCTATATATAGCTGAGAGAGATGACTCTCTCTCCTCTCTCTAGACCCTCCTTACCTAAAATATGCCCTATATAGGTAAAATTGGCATATATGTCCAAAATACATGAAAATGGACTCATTTCGAAGGTCTTGAAGTTTGACACTTCTTCATACTGAAAAAATACACTTACTAAAAATATCTAGACCTGTTTCACACGTGTGAAAAGTCAGATCCTAAACTATGTGCCATTTTTAGCAATTTTGGCCTAAAACTAGACAAGGAAATGTTGACAATTTTCACAATTCTGGAATAATGTGGCGTAACTAATAATCTCAAAATACCATGTATCCAAGTCTAGGATTATGCTGAATCCCATACGCAGGACGTGGACATAACATTCTTCCCCCTTTGAACTACTCCTATCCTCAAAAGTAGAACTTAGAGAAGTTCTTCTTTATGTTATCAGCTCTCTTTCACGAATCATCATCCTCCACTAGATTAAGCACTTAGACATAGAATGATTTCTCAATTGTTTATCTATGGTTCTAAGCACTTTCTCAGGTTCCAAAGGTACACTAAGTTATAAATCTTCTAAGTGAGATAAATCATCATCAAATCCAACTATATCACTTTCATGTAAACTTCATATTACTACAGATTCACATGAAATACTGGGTGTGCAATAGATTTGCCTTGAAGATTTAATTCATAAGCAAAGAACCAATCTTCCTTACAATCATAAACGGTCCACAAAATCTGGTAGACAATTTATAATGCTTCCATGTAAACATCTTAAAATCTTTTGGAATTCTAAAATATACCCAGTCATAAACTATAAAATCTCTGGGAGATCTCTTAAGATCGGCATAGTTCTTAGCTCTATCCTAAGCACTTTGGATACTATCCTTAGCCACTTGCACCATTTCTTGCATATCATGTAGGAAATCCACAACCTTTTGGATCTTAATAGATTTAGTCTCTACACTAACATGAGATCTAGGTTGAAAACCATACATAAGCATAAAAGGACTATAACTTGTAGTAGAATGCTTTATACTATTGTATGAAAACTCAAATATCAGAGAAATATAGATGATCTCTCTCTCTCTCTCTCTCTCTCTCTGTCTCTCTCTCTCTCTCTCTCTCTCTCTCTCTCTCTCTCTCTCTCTCTCTCTCTCTCTCTCTCTCTCTCTCTCTCTCTCTCTCTCTCTCTCTCTCTCTCTCTCTCTCTCTCTCCTCACAAAATACAAAGGTGCATGCAAAATGGTGTCACATGTCTTTTTTAGACAAGGCTATGGTTAGGGTTTGGGACCCAAAACCATGTGCCATACAACTTGACTCGATAATTTTTTTTTGACCAGATTCCATTTTAACTACTTGGGTCTCTTGTCTCTTTGGGCCCATTTGAGAGCTAGTCTACCTCTAATTCTCTCGCCATAGGCTTGTGAGTACAATGCACCCTTTACGAGTGTCTAACTTTATATTCTTGGTAGATCTAATACTTTTGTCGACTCGGCCATGCTTTTATTCCCACCATTGTAAAGTATGGCTGTGAGGCATTTCTGCTTGTTGTCTGGTCCACTACTTGTCAACTTCATTGATATTGGCACTCCCGATAGGTTTAGATTTTGAAACTCATTTCTTGGTGATTTGCCAATGTTCTTTGTAGTCTTGTGGCCATGATTCCGCTTTCGAATATCCATCTTATGATTATAGTAGCTAGAATCTGTTAGAAGATTTGTGTAGGAATATTTGCAAGAATCGTTGTGGGAATTTTCTAACATCCATGTAAATTGAAATAACTGCTCCACTTGACGAGCTAGTCCTCCAAAACTTCTGGTTTTTTATCCTTCTTCTCTCTCAAATAAATCTCAAGTTAGATCCTCGATTTGGAGAAGACATCAAGTTCAGAACTTCCATTTGTTGATCTCGTAAATTATTTTGATAATTCATATCATTGAGCACTGTACTCAATTGATGGCAAATTTGCATGTACAAAGGTGTTGGATTATTCTCCTACTAGTCGACTGATCGACATTTTAATCTTTGTCCAATTTTTATCCAGACCTACAGATTTCTTCGTATTTTTACACAATCTGCATAACTACTCAAAAATGGCTCACAATGTTGGTGTTTTCGAGATTTTCGTCTTTTGGGATTTTCTCTCACTTTAGCTTTTTCGCAAAATTTCAGATGCCTCAAATGTTAAGGAAATGATGTTGGCAAAGACCTTCGTATTTTTCGCATAACAGTTTACGTTCATTTTTGCAAAGTGACAATTTATGTTCAAATGTATAGAGTGACAATTTACGTTCAAATCTGCAGACATACTGTTTACGACCAATGCCACCAACTTGCATTAATTCATCAAAAAGTAATTTTTGAGAAGTCCTAACTGGATGGATGCCAACACATCATAGCTAACTAGATGACGCATTTGACGACCTAATTGCTTAGTATAAATAGTTGTTCATATTCTTACATCTTAGGTAATAAGCATTGAAGCATGAAGATCAATTATTAAGCATTGAATAGTTAGTGTTCTCTCTCTCAAGCCTATGAGCTTGAACACTCTTGAGCATTCTAGCTTAGTTTCTCAGAGTTGATTAGAGATTGCTATTGCACTTACTGCTTATCAGTAGTTGCACCTAATTCAGACTTACATTTAGTTGCTTAGAGATAGCTTAGAGTACGCAGCTTTGATCAACAATTTGTTGTACTCATTTATATATGTTTCATTTTCATACTGAATCAATACTATCTTTTTATTGCGTGCAGCTTCATCTCAAAATGTATGCGTTTCTGTAATTCTTCACGACTAATTATTTGTCTGATAATTCAATGCTTAAATGTTTGGCTACGTAATCACTGTAGTACTAATGATTTCAAAGTTAGTTACTATAAGATCGAACGTAATTTCTATCACTATTGTTTTGTTTGAAATTGATAGACATAGTCGTCCATAGAGAAAGAGGAAGATAGTTTATTCTGCTGCGCACGATAAGTTTCTTTCTTATCGTACAAATTCTTTTTATTCGATTCTATTCGACCTATCTTTTACACACCTCTTTCCAACATGGTATCAGAGCATTATTCTTCAAGGCCTAATACTATATTAGAGTGCAAGATCTTATACTTGATATCTTTCGCAATATCAAATTATTCTTCAATTCAAATCAATTTGTTTCGATATCATAGATTGATTTCCACAACACGATATCTCCCTTAATGTCGACAGACTAAAGTTCCAGATGGATTTTCAAAGTAAAGGCGGTCTTATCACAGACAAGCTGAATGGATCCAATTATTATTTATGGAAATTTAAGATGAAGTTGTGGGATGTTTTTACATGTATTGAAGTGAAGCCTGAAGACAACATAGAAGACTCAAAATGAAAATTTAAGGATGGTAAAGCCTTCGCGCTTATTATCCTCAATATATCAGATACTCAGATTGGCCACGTAGCTGAAGCCAAAACTTCGAGAGAAGTTTGGGACATTATGAGCTCACTATATATGAGAGATGTAACTACCAACTTACGTCTTCGAAGAAAATTCTTCACACTCAAGATGTCGAATAATGATTCTCTTCAAAATCATACTAACTGGTTTAAGAATCTCTTGCAATAGATGGTCGTTGTCGGATCAGTCATAGACGATAAGATACAATTATGACATTGCTTTCAAGCCTGTCCTCTACATATGAGAACTTGGTAATGATCATCACTACACACTCAGATTTAACTCTTACTAGAGTTACCACTATGTTGCTACAAGAAGATAATAAAAACTTCAGTTCTATTATTTTTGTTTAAAATGTCTTTTGAATCCAGTTTGCTTTCTTTTTTTAATGAATTTGGTATTATTAATAGGTTGGACTATTTCAAATCTCTTTTATTTTTCGTTTCTTGTTATTCTACCTTCTATAATTGAGGGCCCTAGTGTGGAGGCATTTTTTGCTCAAATTTAAGTCCCTGCTCAGTACTCCATTATTCAGGTCTCAGAATAAAGACATGATTCATTATCAGGACCTACCAACGGGGTTGGCTTAGTTGGTTAGCTTGACATCCAAAGTTTCTTTGGTCTTAGGTTCGAGCCTCCCCTTGGAAACCAAGAAGCATTATCAGGACCTGGTGGCACTCGACAAGCATATCTACAAAGCTAAGCTTGACATAATGTTTACCAAGTTATATAATGATTTCAAGTTTGTAGATGAGTGCCCAATTCACAATAAAAAATGTAGATTTGTTGATTTTCAGTCTGCTTTTGTTTTTTTTCCTTTTGTTAAATATTTCTGATGATTCAGACTCTGTGCCCTCCACTTCTGAAGTAGCTTCTTCTAGTGGTATAAAGTCTGAAAAGTCAAAGATTGTAGATATAGATATCTTTTTTATTGACACGAGTGTTCATTTAGATGATTGTTCTGATTTTAATCCTGCACGAAATAGGGCTACTTCTATAGGCCCTAGAACACCCACTACTCTTTCTCCTTATGATAATTCTTTGATCACTTTGCCTACTTATATTATAGATAATAATTCCTTTTTGACAATATCGGATCTTTTTTACTTCACTGAAGCTGAGACTCTTTGCATTTTGATCAAAGAGCTTGATGAATTTTCGGATGTCATTGATTTTGATGCTGATGATCTTCTCCCTGGTGTTGATGATGTACATAATGATAAGTTTTATTCAGGGAAAGATTGCTTGAAAATGGTTGTGGAGGAAATGCGCAACAAAGAAGATGATCTACCTTCTGAGGAGGAGTTTCTTAGAATCCAAAGTCAACTTGGTTTTCACAGCCAACTGTCTATTCACCAACAATATTGACATCGAAAGGTGGACATAATATTGATGGAGAGACAACAATCGGATAAGACAAAGCCGAATGCGTAAGTTTTTGTCTCTTATCAAGTACTAGTAGATTTGTTATGTCAAATTATATACTGAAGCTTACTTTGTTTTTTATCATTTCTGAAAACAATTTTACTTGATGATTTCGCAATTCGTTGAGGAGGGCATAGATCTTCTGCGGGAGAATTTTCAAAAGATCATGCACTCGGGCACTATCTAAAGTCCATCAAGAATAATGAGATAAGTGTTGCCCATTCAAAGTTTCATCAACATGGTGAAACTATGATTATGGCAATCAAGACACTGTCTCATTTTCTTGGAGGACATAATTTTAATAAGGTGCATAAAATAATTTTAGTAATGAAAACTATTGCGGTTAAAATTTTAGGATATGAACTAGTGAATTCCATGCTCAAATCATCTCATTTTGCAGTGTATGATACTTACGTTGATCTGAGTAAGCATGAAAACTATGAGCTATTGGATCCATACGAAAGAAGAAAATTGTTGCATGACTCTAAGTTGCAACTTCCATTGGAAAAAATATCGGAAGCTAATTAGATACTGCTGAATTGTACTTTGTAAATATTTTTCTTTAATATACAAAATTTTATTGTGTGCCTATAGCCTACTGGCTTGTATAAATTTGCATGCTTTTTGAAATTCAATTTTACTGCCAAAATTTCAAATGGCCATATATTGAACTACGGTGGACCAAATTAAGTGCTGTAAAGCACAATACGGAGGGACGCCAAGTGACCGAGATGATTGACACCTCACCCTACTGCCTCAACTTCACTTATGTGAGAACATAGTGTCTGAAAATCTGCAGTAGGGCACACTTTCTCTAGGCCATATTGCACAAAATCAACAAACACCTCCCTAGCACCAAAAGTGACAATACGAATAGTCTTAAACAATCTATTAGACTTCCGTAAAGCCTTTATATAGGTCCTAAGAAGCAGTATGGATTGAGAATGAAGATTTCATGTGTTAGCATCTGTGCTAACACAGAAAAAAATAAAAAGAGAATAATAAAACTCTGTGGCATGTGTGTGCAAGTGTTTGTTAATAAACTTCCGCCATGGCATGTGTTTGTAAGCCTATGAGTAGAAGCTTTAAAAAATAATAAAATAGCTTAAACTTAGATTTAGAAATTAGACTTAGAAAGCTTAAGATTAGAAATATTTTATCTTAAGTTTTCCTAAGTTAAGAAACTTTGAAGCTCTAAATCCTAAGTTAGAAGTTCTAGAAAGGCTAGAAATAGATTAGTCCCATAAGTTAGTGGATACTTATGGAAGACCCATAAAAGGAGAGGTATTTGCCTTGTAAATAACACTATGAGATTATGCTAAATTGCTCTCTCTTTGAGATTATCATTCTATTTCTTTGTGTTCCCATTGGAAGGTGCATAGCTTGAGGGAAGGTGCTCGGGCCTCCTCTTGCCTCCTTTCATTGGATTATTGTGCCATGCTTTATTTAGTAGTCGCAATTTATCTTTTCAAACCCTTTGGGTGTTAATCTAGGATTTAGTTTAAGCACCTTGCTAGTTGGGTAAGCCTTAGTAAGATTTTGCAATTTGTCATCTTAGATTAGTTTCATTTCTATTTCGAGCACTAGTTGGGTAAGCCTTAGTGCTTCATCATTGTTTTTTCTATTTTCGCATTCCGTCTGAAGCTTGGTAGAAACTTAGGAAGCGGACGATCATCTCTACACTACACCACATCGTGAGTAGATCTAGCCAAACATTGAAAAACAAGATTTACTTCCAACATTGGTGTCGTTGCCGCTTTTTAAGTAATTTTTTTACCTACCTTCTTTTCCTTTTGTTTTCTCGCTTCCGTGTTGTGTGTTTGCTTGTTCGCCTATCTTCTATCTTCCAACAACAGCACGAGTCTTCTCTCCAGGTCCTACATGAGCTGTGGAGCAACTTATCAAGCCGGGGGGAAGCAACAAAAGAGTCAACTTGGGCATTTTTTTTGAAAAGAAGTGACCCAAGTGACTTTTTTTCGAACCAACCAGGTATATCAGAATTCGTCAGTCTGTCTGCAGCCCTAACAGACCCTGATCTTTCATTTTATCACCTCCACAAATTTTGACCACGGTTAGATTCTGAGAAAACAGTCTGATATACTATCAAAATCCCTTATTTCTCATCCAAATCTTTGTCCTAGAATTCGTAGGCTTCACTGAGGCTAGATCTCATCAAGATCAATCCTCTAGCAGCTCTGCGAATTCTATCTCAAACATTTTGCATGTTTTCTCTCATAAAGTCACATTTTTTTTTTCCATATTTCCTATCTATTAGTAAAACCTCTGTATTAAAATCGCCATCTAGCCTATGAAATCGTTCTCAGTGAGTACGAATTCTCTTTCCTACCCGCGAATTTTAATAGTACAATTTTTTTTCCAAAAATATAAAAAAATCAATATTCTGACAACCAGAACTCCTTGTCAGAATTTGCGAGTGTTACAGTTTGATTTATTTGCCTCTCCACGATTTCTCAACCTGTCCGCAAATTCTATTACGGCCATAAAGACCAATTTTTTTTGTCCTACACTCTCCATTCTACAAGCAAACTGTCTTTTTTTGCCAAGTACAATACTAACCTGATCATCTGTATTGTTACTCTCCTCCACACTCTGCATTATGTCTCGTGACTGTACTGAATCTTCTACTCCGGCTCCTCCACAACTAGAATGCAGAATTTCACGTATCGATGCACCAAAGTATGATGGAGAATCTGACTTAGTCCGATTTCTCCAAGACTTTGATAATGCATGCCGTTTTTATGGAGAGAACTCTGAAACCGAAAAGCTTTGCCTATTTTCCATGGTACTCTATGGAACCGCCAAGGAGTGTATTTGAATCTTGAAGCTCCTGACCTTGCTTCTTGGACCACCCTCAAGGACGCTCTCATCAAGCGCTTCAAACCATCTAAACTGACTCGAAGCCCATTCATTCAAATTACCCATATCAAGATGCATCACGAAGAGTCTTTTCGAAACTACATTGAGCATTTTAAACGTCTCAAAGTAGAATGTGTTGATGAAAATATCACCAAACGTATGGCCATAAAACTGTTCTTGGTTGGATTGCGTAAAAACATCCGCCATGAACTCAAACTAATTGACCTTTATGATCAACTTAAAGATGTGATGACTGATGTTATCTGTGAGGAAGACGAAAGTTTCGACGATGACTTTGACCATTGTGAAAAGAAATCTAAGAATCCGGACCATCCTAATCACCCGAAGTCTGACAATATTGCCCAATATTTTGAACTTTTACATCAAATGGAAACCTGGCAAAAAGCTCAACAATCTCATATGGATAAACTCATTACCGATTTCCAAATCGGCATGAAACAGATTGCTGAGAAATCCTTTCCCGCACGAGAAAATGCCTGGTGTCCAATTTGCTCACAACATCACACTGCTAATGAATGCCCTCAACTGTGAAACCATTTTCCAGTAGCCACCAGACTCACTAGCTATCGAGCATACCGCCCTTACCCTCTACAACAGCTTGTGCCACGACCAGGAGTCTACCAACCACGACTAACTGCACCAAATCAATATCCATCACCACGTCAACAGTTTGTCGTTAATCAACCTGCCCCACAACACGTTGTCCATTATCTTGATCTGAATACCATCGATCCGGCAACCTACTATGTGGAAGATAATACTCAATGGCAATACTCTATTGAAATGGTTGTTTATTTTACCTATGATTCTAATGCTCTCAAACAGTGAATCCCAATGTCCAAAATTACAATCCAAACCAAGCTATCTTTGCCGCACATCAACTGCCCGCAATATGAGGATGTTTTATCTGTGCAGGTAAGCATCCTAGTATTCACTGCCCAGATAAACTCCGTTTTCCTCCAGCTTGTGAAAACTGTGGTATTGGACATCACGTGAAGGACTGCCCATCCCGATCCAAACCTGCTGCTCCTGTCTGTTCAGTGCAAGTAAAAACTTTACCCATTGAAACTCATCCTGCTTGGGTCTTGACTCGGGCACAAATCCAACGCCAAGCCCCTACACTTTCACCCAACAAAACTCAGCAGCTGCATGTTCCTCCAAGTGAAGATTCAACTTCGATAGTCTACCCTCACCCATCTGAAAAAATTCGGCTGCATCATCAGTATTGCCAACAAATCCGCAATGACAACCAACAATCTTCCACTTCTCATAAAGTACCTCACAAGCCCTTTGAAAGCAAAACCCTTGAAGGTACAGAAGTCTGAGGAGATTTCTACAAGCCAATGTCACTCTTCCCTTCCATGTTCTCTGGAAGCATGCTGACAAATAAAAACACCAAATCCAATCCAATAACACCACCAGTCCTGGCGAGTTGCTTGAAATGTCCTTACAACTAACCAATCCACTCAACGAACGAGGCAACATCAAAATCCCAGCTACCCACCACCAATCACGTGAAGTTTTAGCGGTACTCGATGGTGGCTTTGGTGTCAATATCATTTCCACATCCCTCATGATAGAATGGAATCTGAGAGACAAGCTGGCCAAACCCACTTGTCAGCTTCGAATGACTGATCAAAGTGTGGTCCAACCTAGCGGTTTCCTTCCACAAGTGCTGATCAAACTAGGAGGTCTCAAGTTTTGTCGATTTCAAAGTACTTGATATTCCCAATAATGCCTATTCATATAAATTACTACTTGGTCGTCCGTGGCTCACCATTGATTCAAACCTGCACGCATCCATGACGAAGGGTCCTCGACCACCAACTCAGTGTTTGAACCATACCAATCCAGCCATGAAAAAGGTCATTATGTTGAATCTACTGATATCATAAACTGGAGTCACAGTCTAGCTACCATTGATTGTGTGAATGCCGATTACTGTGCTCAACATTAGGATAATTGTACTTCTCCACTCCCGATCGATCACGACCAATTACCTGATTTCGATACACCTATCATCAATATCAATTTTATTGATATCCTTCCACACAATGATGAGTTCCTAAATGTTGCATGGCTACCTACTAATGAATCAGAAGATTTATTCGTCGATGACGAGAATGTCTTACGAATTCAGGATTGCCCAGAAGATTTGGACATTTCTGAAATTCAGATTCTCAATTACATGGAGGCACTTCCACTTAGGGCCTATCCACAATATGCTTCCAAGGTGGAACCAACTGTCAAGGTTACAGTTGAAAAGTCTGAGACAAAATTCTATCGTGCCAAATTTCCACACTATCCATGGGATCTCTGCGAGGAGGAAACCATCTTTCAAATTGATGACGAGATCCTCCATGACATACCACCCATCCCTCATCCACACACCTCCCCACAACCAAAGCCTCGGCCACGTGGCCATACTATGAAAGAGAAGATGAAAAAACCGCTTCAAATTCAACCGCCTGGTGACCTCACAATTGTTAGGGAAGTTCCTAAGATTGCCTCTGTTCCTACACCAACCCCCGAACATCCCCAATCACCATCTCGGTGGGTGAAAGGCAAGGCCCCCTTAAATCTCCAGCCCATGATGTTCCTGCATACTTTAAGGACTATATGATTGAGGATGTCACAATCCAATTACCCCAAGCTCAATGTAAGCCAAATGGTAATTCGCCCTACGAAGGCCCTACATGAACTATCACTCTTTCTTTGAGTGAGCCAAATGAAACCAACGAATATCTTGTCCACGTCGGAGCTCATCTCAATCGCGAACAACGCAGACGGCTTGAAAAGCTCCTGCAAAAATATCGACATGTCTTTGTGTGGATCTATAAAGACATGAAAGGTGTCTCACCCCAAGTAGCTGTGCATCATATCCTGCTTAAATCGGGTGCGAGGCCAACTGCTAATTGTCTATACAGATGCAATCCAATCTATAATACCAAGATCAAAGAAGAATTACAACGTCTCTTAGATGCGGGATTTATCTATGAAATCGAACATACTGAGTGGGTCTCCCCAATTGTCATCATTCTCAAGAAAAATGAAAAACTCTAAATATGTGTCAACTTTAAGAAACTTAACACCGTCACCGAACATGATCATTTTTCATTACCTTTTGGAGAATCCATCTTAGAAAATCTAGCAGGAGATGAGGCTTACTCCTCCTTAGATGGCTTTAGCGGATACAATATGATCCAAATCGTTGAAGAAGATCAACATAAAATCGCTTTTGCCACAGTCTCTGCAATGCCCCTAGCACCTTCCAACGTGTTATGCAAGCAGCCTTTTCTCAGCAGATGGGCGATACCCTAGAGGTTTACTTGGACGATTTAGGTGCACATTCAGAAAAAACACGCCATCTGTCTGTGCTCAATTTTTTTTTTATCCAATGTCAACGCTTCGACATTTCCTTTAATCCTGAAAATTGCCAGATCTGGGTAACACATGGTATTGTGTTAGGACATATTATTTTTTGAAATGGCATTGCCACTGACCCAGAAAAGATCCTTATCATTCAAAATCTACTGGAACCGTGTACGATATGCGAAGTTTACTCTTTTCTTGGCCACGCCAACTACTATCGATGCCTTATTCTCGATTTTGCTAACAAAGCATGCTTAATTTACAAAGTAGTTGTAGTTCCCAAATGGACGGATGAACAACACGTCACATTTAAGCAACTCAAAGAAGCCCTTACCAATGCACCTATCCTTTGGGCTCTTGATTATTCTAAAGAATTCCATGTGCATACCGATGCATCCAAGTATGCCATTGAAGCAGTGCTCACCCAACCGGAAGAATTCAAAAAAGCCCAATCCGTTTTCTTAGTAGACAATTGATACCTACTGAAGTCAATTATACCACTACCGAACGTGAAGCGTTGGCAATGGTATATGCAATTGAGAAGTTTCGCCATTATCTTCTGGAAAAAGTTTTTGCATTCTTCACTGATCATCAAGCATTGTTGTATCTCATCAACAAGACTTGCACCACAAGCCGTATTACTAAATGGATCCTATTACTACGAGAATTTGAGTTTAGGATCGTGGTTCGTAAGGGAGTTCAATATTTTCTAGTAGATCATCTGTCCCGAATCCCTAACCTTCCTACCCCTGATCAAGGCGTCAACGATGATTTACTAGATGCCATCCTTTTCCAAGTTGACTCTACACCTGTATGGGCTAAGGAAATCACAGAATATTTAACTTCAGGGCAGATGGATTCTTCCTTGTCTAAACCTGAACAATGTGCATTGATCCTCAAAACTAAACCTTATACGTTAATTGTAGGACAACTCTACAAGCAAGGGTTAGATGGAATCATCCAACGATGTCTTACTGAAGGAGAAATACCCTTTGTAATTTCCCTCACTCATGAAGGTATTGGTGCGGGCCATTTCTCTTTTGAAATGACTGCTAAGAAAATCTTCTTGGCCAGTTTTTGGTGGCCAACACTCTTCAAGGATATGCACAATTACAATAAGGCATGTGATGTCTTCCAACACACAAAACGCTTTCAAAAGACTGACTCCATGTCTTTACACCAAGTAACCACTGATCAAACGTTCCAGAAATGGGGGATTGATTACGTCGGACCTATTAGTCTCACTGCTCGACACACACAATCTCGTTACATTATTGTATATACAGACTATTGCACCATATGGGCTGAAGCAAGAACTGTTCGCAACGCTGACGTTCGTTCTACCGCAAATTTCTCCATGAACATGCTATAGTTCGTTTCGGGTGTCCTCTAGAACTTATCAGTGATAGGGGTACACATTTTCTTAACTTTGTCATAGCAAATCTCCTTTCAAAATTTTTTGTGGTGCACTCCCCTTGTAGGTGTGTCCAAACTCCAATAGAGTAGCTCAGTACTTCAACTCTTGGAATAACAAGCCAGTTAACTTGTCGTTCGACTGGCTTAGTTCTTTCGCAAGGGTCTCTTCTTATAATAGGCATATAATAGGGGTCAACCCTTTTCCAGCTTGGTGCCCTTAGGTACTCTTGAAGCTGCTCGTCACTATTCAGTAGCATCACAATTCTCCAGGAGGGTTACGGTCATAAAGTGTTCACTAAGCTGCTGAGTAGTCACTCTCTTTGACCCCCCTCGATCTTCTTTCTTGTAGGTCCTCTGAAATTCTTGGACTCTTTTCGATCTTGGTTTTGAACTCTCAGGCCTTGGTTCGACGCACGTTGACAAACGTCGCAAACTTTTGTATAAGCATGGTTGTCTTTGAATAGGGTTGGCCACCAAAATCCTGCCAGAAGGATTGCTCTAGCAGTAGCATCGGAGGAGAAATGTCCACCCCCAATACCTTCATGTGTCAAGGCAATAATCTGTCAAACTTCAGATTCATGTGCACAACGACGTGTAATACCATCAACACCTAGCTTATATAGTTGTCCCGCAATAAGATGATAAGGAAAAGATTTCATAATGAGTTTTGTTTTTCACGATTTTGTCAACTGATGATCTATTTTCTCAGTGGCTAGATATCTAGTGATATCATTGGCCCATACAAGTGTCGTATCTATATAAGATATACACGCATCTGGTAACTCATCATTTATTGGCTCATCAGATGCTTCAGCATTGGGTAATCATGAAAGATGATTAGTTGTGATCCTTTTTGAATAACAACTTGAAAGTTGAATTCTAGAAGTACTAACAGCCATTGTGCAATTCGTCCTGTTTTGCATGGCTTATTTAGTAGATATAAAAGAGCATAATGGTCGGTATAAAAGACAAAAAGTTGGGGGTGAAGGAATTGAGTATCATAAATGAAAAACAATCAATAGTGTTTTTTTGTTACTAATAAAAAAAAACTCGTCAAAATTTTGATTTATCTAATTTCTAAAATTGTTTCGATTTTTTTTAGTTTTAGTCATCATTGAATTTTTTTTCTTTGAAAGTGACTTAAAATAGTGGAATAGCCTTATTGGGATTTTCATACAGTATGATATGAAATCGCAATTAGTTTTCCTATTGTTGACAAACTAGATGTATAGATCAATTAATTGAATGAATTCATGTGATTAAAATCAATAATGACGAATGGAGTTGCAAGCCCGAGTGGAGTGGCTCCTATGCTGACATACTTATAGATTTGCTAGCAGCTGAGTGTGACAAAAAAATGAATAATTAAAATAGTTTGCAAACTCAACAATATGAAGTTTTGCTCACACAAGTCAAGAGCTTAGCTTCTTTGAGTTTAGATTTTCAGCCTGAACCTTATTTGAGAGAGGAGGAAAGAAAACATGAAGTCATGGATGATTGGCTAACGAAATGATATTAATATTATTATCTTCATGGCATTACAAATGAAAAGAAATAGAAAGTGCGATTTTATTTTTCTATTAAAAAGTGTCGTCATGGTGTCATGATTTGCAATTGAAACTAGCTACATGGAATTTTGATGCCATTGCCCATTGTGAAGATCACCTTCTATATATCTAGCTACAAAGCACCAAAAGGGAAGATTGTGCATTAAAAACCACCCAACCAACTAGAAAACAAAGATCAATCATAATAGCTTCAGCCATGAGCATATGTAGCCTGCAAATGTATGAGAATATTTCATCCAATTTAATCCTAATCCACTACTAAACTCAATAACAATTACTATTGATACTCCTTTTTATGCATATAGTCATCAACACAATGCATTGCTCCACATGCCAATATTGGAGCTCCTAGGACCTATCAAGATTATTGATTATATAGTTGGCCTTGGCTAGAATATCAAGACGTAAGTATCAAGCTTGAGCATAGGAGTCCCGAATATCCACATCAAGAATTGTCCCATATCTTTTGTATTGGACATGGACATAACCTTCTTTTAAACTATTTATGTTCTTAGGAATGAAAACTAGGAAATTTTTCTTTATGAATCATCATCCTCAATCCAACATTTTCATCTAATCAAGCCTAAAAAATAGAACAAATTTTCAATTTTTTTCCCTCTAGTTTTGAGTACTTTCTTAAATTCCAAAACATACTAAGCAATAAATCTTCCAATCAAAATAGATCCTCATAAGATCCAATGGTATCACCTAAATGAATTAAATGAAATATTGGATGAGAAATGGATTTATCTTGAAGATCAAGTTCATAGGCTAAAAGAACTATTTTTTTTTAATATTTTGAAATGGTCCACAATAAGTGGTAGATAATTTGTAAATCTTTTCTATATGCATAGTCCTGAAATCTCTTGGAATTTACCCAGCCAACAACTTTAAAACTTGATGGGGCAAGAGAGATAGAAGAATGAGAACGGAGAAGAGAGCAGGAATGTTGCGGAACAACTCTCCCGTTCTAATCGGCTGCTAGGTGCAAAAACAGTCTAATAGACAACTTATGCTAAAAGATAATCACAGCTTTATGACTTCTGATTGCCCAACATGATCTTAAAAATTAATTCATACTCTAAAGCAAGAGTACAGTCCATCGAAGAGATTAGAGATAGTTTGTGTGTGGTACTACTGAAATCAGATTCAATGTGAAGTATAGTTTTGAAATAAATGGAAGAGCAGTATGATATCGCGAGTTCATCAGGCGTCAAAGACAGCTATCGTCTGATCAGAAACTAAGGAGTCGTAGACGTCCGTGTTCTGATCAGAGCGAGTATACAAGTGCGATCAAACAACAATGAAAGTGCATTCAATCACAACAAGCATTCATCTATGTTGTACATAGATAAAAACGTGCTGCTGCTATATTACACTTGAAGCACAATACAAAATAGCAATTACAACAAAAAATTGACGGCGTAATCAGGAGACTCAAATAATACATCTCATGGACGGTGCAACTAACAATCTGTACTTGGATGATCTATTTATAGATTTCATCCATGTATTAATTACAATAAATGATTGTCACCTAATTAGGTAAGCCATTTACTTGGAAGTATATGGCTTCTGTGACAACTGTACTGGTATGTTGATGTGGATGAGGGCATTGCAAAATTCTCTCACTTCACTTTATAAGGGAAGTGGCTGGGAACATTCCTCATTCAAAGTATATGACCTTCGACATTTTTCTCTCTCTTCGGGTTTTTGTGAAAATGCCGAAGGTGCCCTAAAACAGTTCAACTTTTGAAAGCAAACGACCTTCGAGAATTTTCTCTCTCTTCGCATTTTTGCAAAAAAATAGAAGGTGCTCTAAAATGGTTGAACTTTGAACTGTGGCAAAATAGTTTAAACTGTTGAACTATGCTAGTTTTGCATTTCAGGGAAATGTGAAAAAGACGACACTGTGGAAAACATAGTTTATTTCTACAGACTGTCGCGACACTTAGAATATTTTTGCAGACTGTCGAGAAAGTAATGTATTTCTGCAGACTTGTTCAGATGTTAAGTTCAATAACTTGAAGTCATTGAAGACTTGGCCATCTTCAAGGACTTTAGCCGGAAGCCCATTGTAGACGTTCTTCAAATAAATTGGCTGTCTAAGTTTGTGATTCCTGCAGGTATCAGATGAGCAGACATAGAATCAAAGTTGGTTTCACCTGACCCTAGATCAATGATCAATAAACATGCAAGAAGAATCATGAAATAGAAATTAGTCATTCACCAAGGAGACAACTGTGGGCTTAATTTTCAACAGTCCTCCTTAAGGTCATGGTTGGTTCCTTGGCATCTTCGTCAGGTTCAGCATGTTGAAAACTTCTGATGCTTGATCCTGGGAAGCGCTTTGGCGTATTGAAGGATCACTTGCCCTGAGAAAACTTTTTCTCGAATGAAATGATACTAGATTTCTATGTGCTTGGATTTGCCATGAAATCTAAGATTCAGTGACAGTGAAATACAGCTCAAGTTGTCACACAGAATGGCGGTAGCATTGAACTGAGTGTGATGCAAGTCGTGAAGTAAAAACCTAATCCATATAGTTTCTTTTGAAGCTTGACATGTTGGGATGTACTCTGTCTCTGTCGAAGAAAGCGCAACTAATTTCTACCTCTTTGAGTTCCACGAAATCGGTTCCCCTGCCAAAAAGAAACATAACCCGGAGGTAGATTTTTTGGTAGAGACTGTTTCTCCCCAATATGAATCGGAGTAGTCTCGTAGGACAAATGGGTCGATAGCATTTCCATCATAACATAAAATGTGATCTAGACTTCCCTGAATATATCTCATCACTCTCTTTAATGCTTTCCAATGAGAAATCCTAGAATTAGACATGAATTGACCTAATGTGCTAACAATGTATGCTAAATCTGGTCTAGTACATAGCATTGCATACATCAAAGATCCTATTAGTGAATGATAAGGGTATTTCGCTATGTCGAGTACTTCACTATCAGAATTAGCACTAGTAGGTTTAGTCAGTACAATACTTGGATCTGTTGGGGTATCAATTGGTTTCCAATCAGACATATGAAACTTTTCTAAAATGCCTTTTAGATATGTCTGCTGGTTAAGATAGATCTTCTTCTGAAGTCTATCTCTAGTAATGTGAATTCCTAGCAAAGAATGAACAACTCCTAAATCAGTCATGTCAAATTCCTTTGACAGATCACTCTTAGTAGTGTGTAGTAGAGAAGTGTCGTTAGACAGAATAAATGCATCATCTACGTAAAGAGCTATGTGAACTGAATTTGTGCCTATATGCTTTGAATAAACATTACAATAAGCTGAATTGTGTGCAAATCCCAATTGAATGAGATAAGAGTTGATTCTATCGAACCATGCTCTTGCAGCCTGTTTCAAACCGTAGATTGCTTTGTGCAGCTTGCACACTTTGTATCAGGTATCAGATGAGCAGGCGTAGAACCAAAGTTGGTTTCACCTGACCCTAGATCAATGATCAATAAACATGCAGGAAAAATCATGAAACAGAAATTAGTCATTCACCAAGGAGACAACTATGGGCTTAATTTCCAACAAAACCATTGGGAGATCTTTTAATATTAGCAAAATCCTTAGCCCTATCTTGAGCACTATGAATATTCTCATGATCTAAATATACTATCTCTTGCATTTCATGTAGAAAATTAACAACCTTCCAGATCTCAACAAATCTCACATGCTTAATTAATTGATCAACAATCACCCAAAAAAAATGATATTGTAGTTAGATTTTTTAAAATTCAACTAAAAAATTCACAGATATGCTTTTCCTTCTCTTGTCATATACCTAAATAACACAATACACTTTGAATTTTTAAATTTTTCGACTGATTTCATACTTTACCACATAAGACTTAATATATGGCTCGAGTTTTGGCGAATAAAACTTTTAACCAAATTTAAAGTCCTGTGTATACTTGGATGGCCTACATAGGGTGCATCATAACATTAAAACAAAGTCTCTTTCTTCAGTTTGTCATCCCCTGCTAGACAAAATTTTTCATTTTGAAATAATAATCCATTTCAAATAGTGAGTTGTCCCATGATATTCTTTTCTTCAAATTACACTTTGATAGACATCATTTTGTGTAGGGCAAGGCTTCCATTGAGCGATTAGGGCTAGGAATCTGTAAGACAAAGATATGTCACAAGATGCTACATAGTCACTAGCAATGGCAAATTCAATTTTAGTCTAGTGGGATGGTCGTCCTATTGAGGAGGCTACATGAGAGCTTATTGATGTTTTTTACCATACTCTTGTCCTTGTAGATTAGACACGCTTGCTTGATTTATTTTCACTCAAACAAAAATCTCTACTCATATTGATCTCAATTCTTCCTATTTTTGCTAGCTATAGACAATGAGGAGATGGCTTTAGGCATGAAAAAAGAAATTTTGAACATCCTTTTTTGAACATCAAGGATAAGCTAGATAGTTGTTTGAAGGAATAAAAAAAGTATACACTAAGCATCTACACGTTTTGTTGTGCTCATGTGATGAATTTTCTCTTTTTTTTTTTTTGCATGATCAATGTGGAAGACATTAGTACTACTATAGGAAGAAGAAACATATGGTTCAATGTTATGAACCAATGCAAGCACATGGAGTAAATGTAGAAATTGAAATTCTAGCAATTGATGATGAACGATGGGATCATATGACTTTGGACTTGCATGGCTAGGAGTAAAATGCAATGCGATAGAAGGCATGTACTAGCACCACATGTTGTTCAAAGTTTTTCACATTATATTAAGTTGATAATTAAGAAGTAGAGTCTTTTCATCAATGCTTAATTTATGAACTGAGCATAGTAGTTCATCTTTTGCTCTGCAATTGGATGTCATTGTTTGTTGGTTGGGTATTGATTAGTATGATACCAACAAATGTAACGATGTCCTTAGGACAATACAACAAAAAATTCCATCACATGAGAGCAACAAACCCTCTACGTGTGTTTCAATTTTGTTTCAAAACCTTCATCAATTTACTTCTACCATCGTCTTTACACTACCACTAGAATAAGTAGCCTTTTAAATACAACACTTTTCCATTCTTAAATCATGTCTTTATTTCATCCCTCAAGTTCCGTGACAACAACAACCATCAAGTTAAGTTATGACACTCATGGAATTATCTTCATGTCACAAATCTTGAATTTTCTCTACTTACGTGAAAGCAACATAATTCCACATGTACTAGATAATCTTGATATGACATCTAATTTTGAGGCACTTTTGGCTTTTGCACTTTTTCCATTGAAGACATGTAGTGGATAAAGTGTGCTAGATGTGAAGTAAGGAAATTAGCTTAAATATTTTGGGCTTTTGCACTTTTCTTCCCTTAAAGACATCTCGTGGATAAAGCATCTTTGGGGTGGACTAGGCAAAGCAACTATCAAGGAAGTATAGGGTCATTTGAAGTTTTTTTTCTTTTCTTATTAAAGTATTTCAAAGATAAACTTAATTGCACTAGCATCATAATGCACCATGAATATACTTCTCATACTAGTAGTGACTTTGGACTGAAATAATTAGATTCATAACTTATAAAACTCTACAAACACAAGAACATGCCAAGAAATCACTATTTTGTAGCATCCACATTTTGAGCTTGCGTCATGCAAGATATAGTAGCAACTCTTATACAACTTGACTACCACAAAGGGATGTTATAGAGTATTTGTGTTGCCCATCAAGTTACAACCACAATATGAAGCATATAGCCTACCACTTTTGAAAGGTTTAAATTTTCATCCTTGAAGTTGGAACATAAATCACATGTGCATGTCCACTTCATAAGTTTCGTGACCACAACTATCATGAAGTAAGTCACGAAACTAATGATTATCTATTATAGTCACCGACACGTAAGTTTTGAACACCTACGTTTCGTGGCGACAACGTAATTCCAAATGCACTAAAAATATTTTTACGACGTCTGATTGGAAAAGATTTTGCTTTTGCACTTTTCTTCTTTTGAAGGCATCTAGTGGATACAAAATAATTCCACGTGTACCATAAGGTCTTGATATGACATCTAGTTTGGAGGCAATTTGGGCTTTTTCACTTTCATTTTCTCAAAGACATCTAGTGGATACAACAAAATTCCACATGTACCACAAGAATTTAATGTGGCATCTAATTTGGAGTCAATTTGGGCTTTTACACTTTTATGCCCTTAAACACATTTGTGCATAGATTGCCTTAGGGTTATCTAGACAAAGCAACTATGTATTTTTAACTTTTGGATTTTCCTTTTCTTAAAGATGGGTAATGGATAAAACATCTTAAAGGTGAACTAGACAAAACTATCAAGACTATCTAGATTACTTATTGGATTGCTTGAACATCTTACTAAACATAACCTAGGTCCTAGACATACAATATAATGAAATGGGCTACCATGTAAAAATAGGATTCCAAGTACTCTCTCTCTCTCTCTCTCTCTCTCTCTCTCTCTCTCTCTCTCTCTCTCTCTCTCTCTCTCTCTCTCTCTCTCTCTCTCTCTCTCTCTCTCTCTCTCCATATGTTCTCGTTATTGAGTAGAGTTGGACTAGAGTTGAACTAGAGCTGAAACTCGACCTCAAGGAGAGACAAGGAAGTCCTACCCAGCTCATATTGGAGGACCACATTCAAGTCAATTGGACAACTTAGAACCATGCGGAGCATAAAGAACGAACCATGTGGAGCATAAAGAACCCAAAGTTTGGGGCTCCTAGACTTTGAGGTGTCCCTTGTGGGTGCATATTGAGATTCCATGTGCCGGGCATTGAGAAGTCCCTTGTGGGTGCATATTGAGATTCCAACCGAGGTCTCCATGTGACGGGCATTGAGGAATCCCTTGTGGGTGCATGTTGAGATTCCAATCAAGGTCTCCATTGCCATATGAACACTCTTGTCTAAATAAACTATGACGAAGGATCTTAAACGTATCTCAAACACACAAAACATGTTGGTACATTAATCAAGGTCTCCATTGCCATATGAACACTCTTGTCTAAATAGACTATGACGAAGGATTTTAAAAGTATCTCAAACACACAAGACATGTTAGTACATTAATCTTTCTTCCATTACAAGGTTGAGTTCCTCTTTTTATGTCATGGACCTAGTAGCTATCTAGAACTGGCAACTAAAATAAAGTAACCACATGGATTGTCATGATGCCAAAGAATAAGCTTAGTACATTCGCTTTTTGATGTAGCTTTTTGCTAATGCAAATCTCATTTCTTGGGGCCCAATTGTACATATTCCAGACATGCCATTTGTCATGTTGTTCTTTTGGTCTTTTGAAGTTGCTAAGAAGGTTTGTTTACATAAATCCATAAAAACTATACATTAAAAAATCATATTAGGTTGCCATATTTTACTCAACAAAATTTTTACAAGAGAGATTTTTTTCACCTGAAGTAAAATAGGTATAAGGTTTAAATGTCCATGGGTTTCACCATAGTTAGATATTTAGATGATAAGCAAGTAGTGGATATCTCAAGCTCAAATTTCTTTATAGACTTGCTCATAGTGGGAATCTCAAGCCACGACTTGCAAAATTCTTTATAGACTTGCTCAGCCATGGACATTAGTTGACGTAAATGGGGTGTTGACGTAAATGGGGCGTTCTCAAGTTTCAGTCATAGATTTCTTTCCTTTGTCACATCTGCATCGTTAGTCTTTGATCTCAAATCTCAGACCTCAGACCTCAGACCTCAGATCTTAGATCTCACATTAACTTGACGCTTGTTGGAGATTGACGATGTTCTTTTTGGTTGCTTTTGAGATAGGTAGGGGGTCTAAATCAATGAGAGACTGTTTTGGTGGGAAGATGGGGTACATTGTATGAGATGAAATAGACCCCAGCCGCAAAAACTGCCAACAACCCACTCATAATCACCCACTAAGGACTAAGTTCATACACATGAACAAGGAAGCTACAAAAGCTTGGCTCAAATGTTAACGTCATGGACTCAGAGAGTCAAATAGGTAAGACAAAGAATTGGGGTGGGTGTGTGGGTGGGGGGTGGTATTTAAAATTTGAAGTGGTGAATGAACAATGATCAAGTAATTAATGTATGTATGGGATTTGCGTTGTAACCGAGGGATTGCTTCATGAGCTGTTAATGAAGGAGTAGTTACTGATTTAGTACTAAACTAATAGTACGTCGACGGTCGAGGATATATATATATATGAATGAATGGGGGTTGGTATTAAATTAATGGATAAAGTAGAAATTTTAGCTTCGACATTTAATTATCTCCTTCACGGATTTCTAAGCTTGTACTAAAACGGGGGGGGGGGGGCAGCTAAAACGGGCGGCGGATGCACGGCCCCCTTAGCTCCACCACCGATGGTACCATCGACCGATATCCGCCACGTGGTAGTCCTGTCTCCACGTGAGCTCGAACCCGGGACGGGTGGAAGCGCATTGAAGAAGGGATTTGACTGAAGGGTAATGGGATTGTCCAGAGTGGAAAGGCGGAGATGTGCACTGCGGTCTGGTCGGAAAACCGCTGCCAGAAGTGAGAGAACTCAGAGAAGGGTGAAGTTTGTTGAAGGTGGGACGGGGCCGTAGTTTTGAAGGGCGGTGAATAAAGTTTATTTTTTCGTATTTTTGTTTTGGAAGGAGAAGAAAATAATTAAAGGTGAATTTTAAAGGGGGTTTGTGGTACGTGAAATAGTTAATTAATTGCCTTTTAAGCTCTTTTTCTAATAATTGCGTGCATATTTTAGGGAATAGATTTTCGGAAACTGGGATTTAGTCCAGCTCCGGAAAATCGTATTCCGATCCAATTATGAGCTGGTTTAATCTCGAGAAACATTTAAAAAATGAAAATAATTATTATTATTTGTAATTATCGAGGCGCTTTCGAATGGCCTTTCTCAGCGTCTGGAGCTCAAGCTCAGTTGCATTTACTCCGCCAAAAAAAAATAAAAATTATTTTTCTTTTATTTTTCTTTCAGAGTCCGGCTCGTGTCCTCTCTCCGACGCGGCAAGACTGACGTCCTGTGGCGACACGTAGGCGACCGTTCTCCGATTGGAATCAGATACTGCCACGTGGACAGTGAGGATTAACCTATTGACTGGAAGACACGTGGCGGATATCGAAGTGAGGATTATTTTTCTTTTCTATCTTGTTTTTTTACTTTTATTTTTTGCTTGTCGCTGCAGAGTCCGGCTCTCGGTGTCCTCTCTCCGACGCGGCAGGACTAACGTCCTGTGGCGACACGCTAGCGATCATTCTCCAATGTCAAATCCAATACTGCCACGTGGACAGTAAAGATTGATTCCTCGCTCGGGTGACACGTGGCGGATATCGAAGTGAGGATTTTGGGAGTGGCTTCGTGTGCTGTGTTTTTGTTTTGAGCCTCTCGGACGCGGCAGGACTGACGTCCGCTCGTGACACGTGGGCAATCCTGCCCCGATGTGGACTCAGAGCGTGCCACGTGGATGATCGAGATTGTCTATGGAGAGTAATGACACGTGGCGGACATCGAAGTGGGAGGAGTGAGGCTGTGGGATGCCGTGGTTTTTCTGTGTTTTGGGTTTGTCGGATGGAAGGGAGGGAGGAAGGAGAAAAGGAAAGGCAGGCATGCAGCAGCAGAATTCTCGATCCCATTCCGCCATCGCCAACTGCCTTTCCGTGCTACCATCTCTCTCTCTCTCTCTCTCTCTCTCTCTCTCGATATTGCTTCCTTCCCTGCGCATCCGTTTCCGCACTCAAAACCAGGTTTCCAGACCTCTTTCGTACAGCTTCTGCCGCACTTTTCCATTTCTGAAACCTCGGTTGAATCTCCCAACCAGATTCTGAGCTGTGAACATCTATATATCGGTTTTTGAGCTTCCGGTATTGATCCACAACCAAGCTCCTGTTCATGTTCTCGTCAGCTTCTGCTATGCTGCATGTCTCAGCTGATTTCGTCAATGAGCTCCTTGTTGATTCTGGAGCTCCTGCGTCGATCTGTGTTTTTGAGGCAGCTTCTTTTGCCCTAGAAAAGCTTTGCGGGTTTATGCTTCCCCTGTTTCGTTGAATTCCTCATTTCTCTCTTTTACTCGTGCATTTCGTGCTCAGCAATGAGTTTCATCCTTCCGGATGGTTTGCCTGAGCCTGGTAGCATTTTATCAGAGGAGTTAGAGCTCGTAATAGTGGTAGTGAATTTGATTATCAGGTATACTGTAGCTTAGATTTAAAAAACAGATGAGATTGCTTGGCGATAAATTGCTGAGGCTTATCTTTGATTTTGCCTTCCGATTCTTGTACTAGATATGGCAATGTGCTTCGTCAAAGTCCATCGACAGTTATTCTCAAAGAACCTGCTACTCTTTCTTAGACATTTAACGGTTGGAAGACTAAAATCTTAAAGTTTCGACCTCTATCATCGGAGCTGCTGTGAAGTGAATAATGCGGCGGATGTTCTGGAATTTTGCACAGTAGATCTCAATCTATCTTCTTTAACGTTAACAAAAAATGTCTTCAATTCAAAGCAGAAAGGATTTTCCAGTAAGTCTTGGAGATTGGATAGCTTCCAGCACTGAATCTACAATGGAAAAGTGCAAGCCCCCCTCTCACCCTCATGGCGTTGAAAGCCTCTGTTTCTCAGCTCGGG